>JAODAL010027388.1:0-55048 GCA_025379985.1 Phyllomedusa bahiana
CCGGGGGGGAACTCAATGTGCAAGATTAACCCCTTAAGCCGAACGCCTGAAAAGATTATGACCAGAACATTTTTATTTTTGCCTCCTTCTTTTCAACAGTTGTACTTTATTTTTCAATGATGCAGTTGGATAGGCCTCGTTTTATTCAAGACAAGTTGTACTTTATGGGGGAATAGTTTAAGTTCACTTATAAATAATTGCAGAATTGTTCTTTTTTTTTTATTGAAATTATTATTTTTTTTTTTTACCATTCACATTTCACACTTAACTTGTTAGATTAATTCTACAGGTTATTACGGTCGTGTGGATACCTAATGTGTAAAATATATGCACAATTTTATTAAATATTTTTATTTTATTACACTTTTTTTTTAAATCCCATGAAGGGAGAAAAGTTAATTTTTTATTTTTTTATTTTTTTTTTTTTTTACACACTTAGTAATGTATAAGCATATTCATATATGCTAATACATTATAATCTGTGTCAGTCTGACACAAGCAGTGATCAGGACAGCACACAGTCTGCCCCGGTCACTGGCTTGATACACAGACAGCTCTGGGGCTACTTTAGGTCCCCAGGGCTGACTGTGCAGCCGTTCCCCGAGCTCTGTTGGGTCATCGGGTATTCCGATCACCCGACAGAGCAGGGAAACCGTTTGATTGCGCTGCGGTGACGATCTGCCGCAATCAAAGGGTTAAAGCACCGGGGCGCAGAGGTTTCCTCTGCTCCCTGGTGTGCGCAAAGCCCCGATTTTGGCGCCGCAAACACCGATGTCTGCAGCGACGTCTTAAGACATCGCTGCAGATGAACAACCTGCACCAGCCGACATCTAAAGTCGGCGGGCAGTCTTTAAGAGTTAAAGTTTAAAAAGGGAATCTGTCGCCAATTTTTTTTTTTTTTTTTTTACTTATTAAAACAAGACCCGATCTATATTCTTTTCTTCATGACCATTTTTATTTTCTGATTGTCTAGATTGCTCAATTTAGTTGCCTGTATATGATTATCTGGGCAGCTTTCTTGCCCGCACTGCCTTAACAGCAATTAGAGAGATGCTTTACAGCAGCTTCATGCACATAGGAGCCTGTGAACAGGAGCAGACTCACTGACTTCTATAGGAGATTTTTCTAGGCAAGCTGTGACCTGGGAAGAAGTTATACCAGGTACATGTGAAGCTCACCTTTTACACCTTGACACCTGTCCATACACTCTTCTTCTCCCACATGGTTGTTCAGGTTACCCTGACAACCTCCGTAGGTGAAGTTCTGACAGGTCTCAGTCCGGCGTCATACCACCATCTTCTAAATGCCGCCCGGCACGGCCCACTTTCCTTTTGCGGCAGGCAGAAATCTGGTGAGAGAAAAGAGCCGTCAGGTTCATCTACAGAACAAGCAGCAGCGCTCAGTCTATGGACCTCAAAACAGTCTAGCAGTAAGGGTATGTTCACACTGCGTTTTTGGATCCAATTTCCGAAAATTGCATCCAAAAATGCAGCGGCGATCGGATCCAACACAGCTGCGTGTTTGGATGCAGCAGGATCGCACCATATAGTTCATTCTAGGGCTCCTGCTGCGTCTTTCGGACCAAGAATTGACATGTCCATTCATGGAAGGAATCCGAAAGACGGAGTGAGACTCAGTGATCACTTGTGTGAACGCCGATGCGCGTTTCATATTAAAAGCAATGTAAATCACACTGCTGTTTGTTAGATGCGTGTTTGGGTCCTTCTAGGATCTGACAGACTGATCCAAAGAAGTGTCTAAAAACATATGTTCACACGGACCCAACGCGCTGTGTGAACATGCTCCAAGACGGTCTTGGTTCCCGAGAGCAACCAGAGCGCAGCTTTCATCTCTTAGGGTATGTTCACACGGCGTCTTGTGTCAGTGTGAACATCCACTTTTCTGATGCGTGTCTGGGTCTGTCTGAACGCATCTAACAATTAGCAGTGAGTTTATCACTGCCGGCAATGACAGACACACAGCGGCGTTCACATGAGTGATCCCCGCTGCGTGTTTGCATCGCGCCTGTCGGGTCCGTCTTTCAAAGTAATGACATGCAATTCTTGGATCGCATCCAAAAGACGGACCCGACAGGTGCGATGCAAACACGCAGCGGCGATCTCTCATGTGAACGCCGCTGCATGTTTCTCATTGCTAATTGTTAGATCCATCTCGGAGTCCGTTCTGATGGACCCAAACGCAAGAAAAGCGGGTGTTCAAACGACCAAAGCCATGTAACATACCCTTAGGCTAGTTCACACGGCTTATTCGGGGGGGGGGATTTTTAGTGTAATTACTCCACAAATAATCCCAAATAAGTTTCAAATCGTGTCAAAAAAAGTGTACCATTTTTCGCTCTAAATAATTTCCCCCTTCTTTTCAATGGGGATTTTTTCTGCAAAATAAAGCTCAATACAGGACCAGGGACTATCATTGTTAGATCGTATTTACACGGCGAAAATACGCCTCGTCGTTCACACATTGGAATCAATGCCAATCTAATAGTTCATTATTTGAAAGGTATTTCGGGACGTATTTGCGGATGTAATTACGTCCGCAAATAGGCCCCAGAATAAGCAGTGTGAACATAGCCTTATACTGCTCTGGAGAAGTGAAAGCAGAGTCCCGATTGGTTGCTATGGGCAACAAATAACGTTTTCATAAGCGAGGCCCTGTAAGTACAAGCACCCCAACATTTCCATTCCCAAACACAGAACGGCTGCCTGCAGAGGTAATATAGCACCCGAAATGTGTTAGGGGACAGTTTTGCTTTAATTGCCCCAATGTATCAAAAACCTTCCCACTAATTCTGTGTATACAGCTCTTGTGCAGCCCAATGTGTTTCTATGACTCCGGACTACAAACAGTGAAGTCTGACTACAAAGGGCTCGTCTTATATTAACTATGTACAGTTCTTCCAAAAGCACACCCCTCCCATTTGTGTACATATTGTATTATATCTTTTTATGGGACAAAACTGAAGATATGACACTATGATACAATGTAAGGTAGACAGTATACAGCTTGTATAAGTGTAAATTTGGTGTGCCCTCAAAATAACTCACACAGACATAAATGTGTAAACCGCTGGCAATAAGTGAGTACACCCCTAAGTGAAAATGGACAAATTGTGCCCAAACTATCAGTATTTTGTGTGGCCACCATTATTTTCCAGCACTTGTGGCCTTAACTCTCTTGGGCATGGAGTTCACTAGAGCTTCACAGGTTGCCGCCACTGGAATCCTTTTCGGTGTTGTCCCATGAAAAGATATAACACATACCAGAAGTTTCCATACACTATATAAAAAGCCCCATTTGCATGTTTTTCTCACAATCTGACAGGAAATCAGAATAAACCTTCCCCGTTTTAGGTCAATTAGGAACCAAAATTTATATCTGTCAAATGCCACAGTAATGAGAGAGAATGTTTTTATGGCCTTTAATTACTTTCTGCAAAGTCAGAAGTTTCCATACACTAGGATTACTCTGCCTTTAAACAATTTGGGACAGCCCATATGATGAGGTTATGTATTTGGAAGCTCCTGATAGGTTTGTTGGCAACATCTGAGTTAGAGTCACACCTGTGAATGTATTTTATTTCACAAACCCGAAAACACTGCTTTGTGTGTAACATCATGGGAAAGTCTAAAGAAATCAGCCAAGATATCAGGAAGAGAATTGTGCGCTTGCACAAGTCTGGTTCATCCTTGGGTGCAATTTCCAGATACCTGAAGGTGCCTCGTTCATCTGTACAAACAATTATACGCACGTACAAGCAAGGTGGGAATGTCCAGCCATCATACAGCTCAGGAAGGAGATGGGTTCTGTGTCTTTGGTCCGACATGTGCATATCAACCCAAGAATAAAAGAAAAAGACCTTGTGAAGATGCCGGCGGAAACTGGCAAGATTGTGTCATCCACAGTGAAACACGTATTGTATCACCATGGGCTGAAAGGCCACTTTGCCCGGAAGAGGCCATTACTCCAAAAGACACATATAAACGCCGGCTTAACATTTGCAAACGTACACTGGACCACAGACCTAGATTTTTGGAGACATGTCCTGTGGTCTGACAAAAATTAGCAAACTTTTAATTTTAATGACCTTGTTGTGTTTAGAGGAAAAGGGGAAACTTGGAAGCCTAAGAACCCCATCCCAACTGTAAAACCCCGGGGTACAGTACATTTTGTGGGGTTTTTTTCCCAGGGGGGACTGGTGCACTTAAAAGTAGATGGCATTTTAGGAAAGAAGAGAAATTGAACAACATCTCAAGTCTCACCCCGGAAGAAAGCTTGACAGAAAAATTCTTCCAAAGGAAATGATTAAAGGGTACGCCAAACTGTTACAAGTTCTTAAAAAAACCAATCAATGTTTTGGAGTGCCCTCAGGGGGGGGGCCCCATCTCAAACCATTGAAAATTTTGGGGAAACTGAAAAGGGGAGAAGGGCCTACAAAATGGCTCATTACACCAGTTCTTCAGGAAGAAGGGGAAAATTCTACCAACTATTGTGAAAGCTTGTGGAGGTTTCCAAAAAATTTGATCCAAATCACACAGTTTTTAAAGGGACAGGTGCAAACGCCGGGCCCCCCACTGTGGAAACTCAACTCCCAAGCTTTATAATCTAAAAAAGTGGGCATAGGGAGTTGGTTTCCCAACACGGGGGGCCGGGGAGTTTGACACCCCTGGGTTTTAAAGGGCATGCAAACTAAGAAATGATGGAAAATTTTTCTTTTCAGAAAATAAAAAAACCTTAAAAATTCCATTATTCGGCATTTGGCAAATAAAAATATTTTGGGTTTCCAATTGACCTAAACGGGGGAAGTTTTTTTCGATTATGTCGAATAGTGAAAAAAACATCAAATGTCTTTACAAGGTTTTGGAAAATTGGGGCAGTTGGTTTAAAAGAAATACCAGAAACCCCCTAGCAGTCCCCTTTCCTTATCCTTGTTTCATCATCCCATAAGCGGAAAGGTCCACACCCAAAGAAGCGAAGGGGAGCACAGGCCTTCTTCTGCCTGGACAAAACCAGAAGTGAAGGGGGAGCGGATTACAAAACTCTAAACGGGGGGCACAGAAGGTAGGTATCAGGCGTTTATTTTGAACCACCGGGCCCCCTTTTGCGGTTTTTTTAAGAGACAATCCCTTTAATATAGATGCCTGGGCAACAAGAAGGGTTTGAAAAAGCCAACTTTGAGCAGGACGAAGGCATTTTCAGGGGCTGGGCAAAAGCTACAGGCTTTTGTATTCATCGATTTTTCACTACTTAATTTTTGCAAAAAAGGGTGGGTCTCCCCCCTAAGGTGTTTTCCCCCAAACTAAGGAGGGTGCCATAAACCCCCACCCCCCGTCTCTTCTCCCCCCCCCTATCCTCTTACTTATGTGTGAGCAGTGGGAAGAAGGGGAGTCAGTCTGCAGACCCCTGAAAGGGCAGTTCTCATGCCAGAGCTGCACCCCCCTCCACAACCCCTTTGAAAACAGAACACCTGTATTGGTATGAACAGTTATACATACAGCCTAAAATGACGAAACAAATGTGAGTAATGTACCCTGCTCCCCATATTTCACCAGGCAGAGGGTATAAGTCTGTGTTTTATGGTTGGAGGAAGCAGTGTATAATGGTGTGTTATGTGGGTGGGGGGGAGGTAATCTGGCAGCTAAAGCAACTCCGTAACTGCCCAGATCCTTTACATTAGAGCCATCACTGGGAGAGGAGCAGAGACACAGGCAGCCTATTTCACACAGCTCAGGGGGAGTGAGGACAGGACAGCAAATCATAGCACAGGGGGCGTGGCCCGACCCCAAGTTGCAGAATGAGCTCTGGACACACAGATTAGCCAATCGCTGCTATACAAAACGATTCTTGTAATGCACACCAATTGCAAAAGTGCTTATTTTTACTGTCCCCATCATTACAGATATGATCTTTGTAGCGAGAAAACTCCTTTAATCTGCAACACAAGTAATCTTCGCTTTGCAAGCTCCCGAGATGTGCACTGTAATGTCTGCTGAAACCATTGAATGAGGAAGAAGAACAAGACAAAAGGGACATGAAACCTTATTACTCACGCAAACAGGCCAAACAGGTTTAATGCCAGTGCTGAGTAGAGGTCTGCAATCAGGATGGGACAGGCCGTGGCATGACTAGATCTGGGTTAATGACCGTAGCGTCTTCACTATTTAAACCAGGGAGAGATATTCCTACAATAATCTATTCCACGAGAGAGCCCTAGAGTAAAATAATTAATATACACACACACATATATATACACACACACACACACTCCAGTGGCCAACCATACACATTGATGGGCCAAATCCAGAGCAGAAGACAGTCTGGCTCTTGCGATTGGGTCCCATATGAAAACACAAAATCCTTTGATCCTTTGATCCCCCCCCCACCTGGCAAAATCCCTTTGGAGGCCAACTGATCTACGAGCCGACCTCAGAACAGGGAGGTCATGCATACATAGCGCTTCCCGTTCTCGGAGGCTGGCTTGTGATAAGCTACCAGCTGGCCGCAGGAGAGATTTTGCCAGATAGCAAAACCTCTTTAAAGGGGTTGTCGGCCTCGTTTTTACATCTCGATAGTGACGGGAGGCGATGACTCACGGCCACTTCAGTGCCGATGTCCCATTTGGAAGGGGCCAGGAAGTAAACGGAAGGAAATTGGCTGGATCCAATGTGTAAGGGGAGTATAAACTTACGCCATCCGCACCCTAAAAACATTAAGAAAATGAAGCAGACAATCCCTTTAAGTACATTCACAAATGCACAAGCAAAGATGGAGGCCATGGACAAAGCAGTCACGAGACTATATGGCTCGACCGTAACCTGCTGAATATCAACTACATGGAGCAAAATTACTACATAAACGATATCAGCTTCCTGATCTATATTACCAGGCATTTAAGATTTCGGATACTCCTCTCCTATCAGGTCAGGTTCACACAGTGTATAGCGGCAAGTACGCGCTGGTCAGGCTTCCATTTACGGTCGGACGCTTATGCGCTGGGGAAGAAGACAGTAGTAGCTAGAGGTCACTTCTTACAGGTGTGTACTGTGCGCTGGGAAATTCATCGGGTTATCATAGCGCTCAATGAGTGCTATGATTTTACCGCATCTGTTGGGCGTACTGTGGGCGCATTGCAGCGCAATTATGCCGCGCAAACACGTTGTGTGAACATAGCCTTCAATTATAGGCTTTGGGCAATGCCCCAAACTCCAACACATCATCAGCTCTGGATCAACTTTGGAGTTCCTACTTACCCAATAGGGATGTCGACAGCATGTCTGTGTGTAGTTAAGTCTGAGGGGCACCCAGTGTCAGACTGGGGTGCTTAGGGCCCACCGGTGGAGCAGTTTCTGGACCCACCGGTGGAGTTGACTTTAGGGGCCCACTCTACTGTTGCTGTAAATGACTGTACTTGCATTCTATACTCTGGGTCTTGCTTTTTTCCCCCTCTTTCTCTGCTTTTTTTGCCCCTTCTAAGGTTTTATAGACAGTCTAAAAGAAACTCCAGGTCTACTATGCTCAGGGACCCACTAAACCCCCATTTATCTACAGGGTTTATGTTAGGTGGTTGTGATGCAGAGTAATAGGTTAGAGCAATCCGATTTAGTAGCATCAGAATAACTGAATAAATGATAATCATTAAAGGGGATTTATTGCTTCATCAGTTCGGCTGTTTTCCCGAAATCATCCAGAGCACGGATCCATCTGCCTTCTTTGTTTACACGCAGAGCATTAAGGCACCGAGGCACAATTCTGCTGTTTGATTGCAGAAGTAGCTGCAGTGTGACTGAGGAGCTGTTAGCTATACAATGAATTTTTTGGGCTGTCCCTTATTCTGATGAGACGAATAAATGGGGGGGTAAGGACCCCACGCACGGGAAACGTTTACAGAAATCAAAGATAAGGGACCCGTGAAAACAAGACAGCTTGTAATAAATCCAATTGCAAAGTTGCTTGTTTTCACGGCCCCCTTATTCTAAAGGGCCATTTAATGAAATGATCAACCCCTTTAAATAAAAATAAATTGTGTGCCCCATTTAAAAACCCCCTTTGGCCCAAAAGTGTGTGTGGTGTTGTGTGTGTGTGTGGGGGGGGGGGGTGGGTGGGGGGGGGGGGGGGGGGGGGGGGGGGGGGGGGGGGGGGGGGGGGGGGCCCCCTTCCCCCTTTATACCTCAGGGAGCCAGCTACGTTTTTTCAACGCATCTACTAACGATTGTATCCAGGCCTCATGCCACAATATAGCCAAGCCAGTTTGCTCAATAAAGACTGGTGCCGACCGAGAGGTCAAACCACGGTGAAAACCTTTAAAACCCCTTTGAACACTGGGAGAGGCAGGGAATCACGATGCACAGGGGTAGATCTGGGCCCCCCACTGAGGGGCAAATGTGCCTAATGAGGGTTTCCAGGCCGTCCAGCTATGACTGCAGCAGCTCCTGAAGAAAGCAGAGAAGATACAGGAACATGGGTAAAACCCTGGGAACCTCTCACACCTGGGTGGGACACATAATTAGGGATAGTAATACCTTTCTACATAGAACCTGTTCCCCCTCCAGCACTTGACTCACAAGGAACATGGCCCCTTCAGGTCAGAGGGACACTGCAATCAACAAGGAACGCCAGACCTAAGGGATCTGATCGCCATCACCCCCTGCAAAAAACGAACACAACCCTCTCGATGATATTACTACCCAACAGCCCCTTGTAGTTCCCCCAAAGGCCCCCTGGGGTTCTCATTGTAGATTAGAGTATATCCAAGGCATATGGGAAAGGACTGAGAAGCTAAAGCGCCCCGTTGATGTAACAAATCCTCAATTTGTTTTTTCCCCCACGGGGCTTTAAAAAGCAAGAAGGTTTTCAGCCAAACCCATCCCCCCACCTTTTACAGCGTTTCGGGGGTTTGCCCCTCTCATTACAAGCAAGCGTTTTCTGGCGGGCTTTTTTGGGAGGCAAAGTGTGATAAAGGAAAATCTCCCTTGGAGAGCCTAAATGGTTTGTGGAGATTCGAAATACTGAGGAAAAGGAACTTTGCTTCGTTTTCAAGGAGGGTTGTGCTTTTTGCAGTGGGATGGCGAAATCCCTTAGGTCTGGCTTCCCTTTTTGTTTGCAGTTTTCCCCTTTACCTGGGGGGGCCCTGTTCCTTGAATCAAGGCTGGGGGGGGGTAGGGGGAACTGGTCCAACCGGGAAAGGCCGGCATTACAAACCACACACAAAAGGTTTTTCCTTTCTGTAATAACGTAGAAGTATGGCAAACTTCTTTTTAGTTATGGATAGTGCAAGGATTTTACATTTGTTCACTGTCTGAGCCCGTTAAAAAAATTTCACCTCATGTGTGGTGGCATCTGGAGTTATATTCCACGCTACTATGGAACTACAAGTCCAGCACCCCCCAAAACTCCTTTGTAAAATATGGCAGACCAAGGGGGAATGTTATTATATATTTGTATTGGAGCACGTGCAGGGACCCCCCCCTCTGACTACTCTGGAAGGGGTGCTGCGTTATATAAATATATTAAATTATATTTTATATATATAAAAAAAAATAATATAAAAAAACAAAAAAAAAAAAAAGCACACCCCTTCAGAGTAGATCGAGGGGGGTGCCTCAGCAATAGCCCCAATACAAAGCCCTTCAATAAACAGGTTTAAAAAAAAAAAAAAAAAAACCCAAGGCCCCCAAAGGGATTAAAGCGGGAAGGTGATTATTCCCCAGCTACAGATGCACGTTTCAGCTCTCCCCCAAGCCCCCAGTGTGGTGTTTGAATATTATATATATTTAAAAAATATTTTTTTTTTTTTTTTTTTTCACACACAAAAAAAAAAGGTGAAATCCACACTAGGGTACCCCGAAGGGGACCCCATGCTATACCCTCCTAAGCCCTGCTCCAGTCACACCCCCCAAAACACGACCCTTCTTACTGAGGGTCATCTTTCACCCCACAATAGCTGCAGATTACCTGTAACATATACAGGTTCATGTTATTCAGACACAAACACCCCCAGGTTGTAAAGATTTACAGATTAGCAGAAACCCCCCCCACCCCAAAACAGCCCAAAAAACTGACAAGCCCCACGCCTCATCCATACCCTGAGCACACAGGTTTGCAAAAACAATCTACCTAAAATTTCAAAAAATTTTTCACCAGGGGCAGCGTTCCAAAAATCCAGCCCCGGGAGCAGAAAAACGGGCCCGGGGCTGGTTTTTCCGTGAAAAAAGGGATCTAAATTTGGAGCTCCCCGGCCCAGAGTCCAGTTGGGGGTTTTTTCCTATTTCTCAGCGGGGACAAGAGCATAAACCAACTTATCCGCACAAGAGGGGGATTTTCACAAACACAGCAAATGTAGTCCAAATAGGACCAAGCTTGCTCAAGTGATTTGCAAGGGCCCCATCGCTGTATCCACCAGGGCGGCCCCATTGTTTTTTTTACAGGATCACATGACTTTTTAGGTGCATTTTTAAGACCAAAAATGTATCTGAAGTTCCCCACTGTTATATATTAGGGCACAAACGGCATTTTTATTTGCCATTGGTTGCGTTTTACCACATTTGCTAATGAGCCCCAAGACTCCCCTTGAACAATCATAATCTGCATAGACTATTGGAGGTTCGCCACTACCCAGGGAGCATCAACCTGAGCGCTCTCCACTGAAAAGAGTTTAGCCACCAGACAAAATCCCTTTTGGGGCCTCCGTAGTCTTTAGAAATGAAAACAAGCCACACGGGGAACAGAGGCCATGCAAAAGGGATCGTGTGAATTTCATTCAAATAATCAAACTACAACATTTTTTTGTATACAAAAACAAATTTTCCCCACAGCAGTTTGAAAGTTTCTTCATGTTTCCCGTCTCAGATAAAGCAGGGCCCCCCTCAGATAACACACTCAACTATGGATTCTGTCTACAAAAGCAACATATTTCACCCGGTGCCTTAAAAGCTTCTTCAGCTCCCCTTCATCATAAGAATGTTCTCTGTGCAAGCCCGGCCCGCAGCTCTTGTCTCGATCCAAAAGAACTTTTAAGTAACTAAGGGGAGGTAAGGCAGCCTGTAGTCCTCAACTGAAAAATTTTAATCACATATAATTAGAAAAGTGATTTAAATACCCATTTTGGAGGACCCACGTCAAATACATCGTGCAAAACCCCTTTAAAGGGGTGTCTCACTACAAGGATTGCGTTTTATGTTAAAATCTTGCAAAAAAACAAGCACTTTGCAATGTATCCATTAAAAATGTCCTTCATTACCTAGTTTTTCCCCTCTTGTATGTGCTACATTACCCCCAGGTCGTATAGTTTCAGGGCCTGTTTTGCTCTCTCTCCGAAAATTGCCATGTGGTCGCTAAGCTAAAGACCGTTCGCTCCCCGAAGATGCCGTACTGGTTTCCCATAGCTACAGAACCCCAGCAACTGCCCCACAACTTTACACTGAGGCAAAATAATACATCCTGAATTCAAAAATGAACAAAAACAGGGCTGAGCTAAGAAGAAACGATGTAGTGGAAAAAACCCCTTTTGAGGTAAAAAACACTGGACACCCCTTTAATCCAACCCGACGGGGGCCCTGTAACACGATCCACAAGTGGAGAAGGTGACTTGTACTTTTCAGAGGATCCCTCTCAGATATTTGGACACCCTAAGCCGATGTTCACACTACAGATTTTAGTGCTGTAAACATACCCTGTGGGATAGCGGGACAGACCCCATGTTCCCTTGCAGGCCCGGGGTTAGAACAGAGGTCCATCCACGGGGTTTATCAGCGACTTCCTTGACAAAGTGATGTCATCTTCCCAGATTTAAAGAATCGATTCGGGACCAATAATTCCCTTTTAAAACAAAAAAGGGTGCAGTGAAACCCTCTGTAAAACCCCCATAGACTCCCACGGGGGAGCAGCGGACCCCCACGGTGTCACACTACACCCCTTGGTTACAGCACCTGTCCCCTTTTAAGGGGGAACTTCGTAGCCCCCGCAAAAGGGTGCCTTGGGGGTTGGGGCCCCATGGGTTCTGGCCATGAAGGAACGGGGCTCATTCTGTGACCCCTGACCCAGCCCCCGAGGACACAGTGGGACGGTTGAAAGGGAACTGCTAAATCCCCCGGGCCCCTCCCCCCTAAGGGCGTTCAGCGCTCATTCCTTCCCGGGGTGGGCGCACGCCCGTGTTCAGCTTCCTGTAATCCTGGCGCCCCCCTGGCTTCAGCTCACACAGTTGAGTCATTGAAGACATCAGCAGGCTGCACCTCCCGTTGTAGAGGAGGGGAAAGGGCCAGGGGTCAGTGTTACAGCAGCAGCCCACACGCCTGCCGTCCGACCGGGGGAGTCCCCCAGCACCTTTTACCCAATCGAGGGCGGGTTTATCCCGACCTTTGAGTGAAACCCCCACACCCGAAACCCGACAAGGAGCTCGAGTTTCTAGGGGGCCAGAGGAACCAGGAGGAGCAGGAGTCCGCGGAGCCAGAGCGCCATCGCTGTACGCACTCTCCGCCTCAGCGGGGACACCGTGTGCCTGAAATGCGTTTGTGGTTCTCTGTCACAAGCTCAGCACTTACTCCCTCGCCGACGCCTCAGTCACTGCGCGCAACCCACCCGGACAACTGCGTTTCCTTATTTAGCCCCGCCCCTCCGATGACGTTACCAGGTAGAACACACATAACCTGTCCGGGCTGCTGGTACCTAGCGCCACGCCCACTCCTCGCCCAGGTGAGCACAAAGCCACGCCCCGCTGGACTCCGCTACAGAGCCCTTAGCCAGACTCGCGAGTTACTGGTATCGCTTAGCCACGCCCACTCCTCCAGGCAGATGAGCGCCAGGTCACGCCTCCACTGCAGAGCTCCGCCCCTAGACAGGTTCGCGAGTTACTGGTATCGCTTAGCCACGCCCACTCCTCGAGGCAGACGAGCGCCCAGTCACGCCTCCACTGCAGAGCTCCGCCCCTAGACAGCATCGCGAGTTACTGGTGCCCACTTCTCACGGCAGGTGATCACCAAGCCTCGCCCCGTCCCGCGAGTTACTGGTGCCGCTTAGCCACGCCCATTTCTAATGGCAGGCGAATACCAAGCCTCGCCTCCATCCCGCGAGTTACTGGTTGCGCTTGGTCACGCCCACTCCTCCAAGCAGACGCGCGCCCAGTCACGCCGCCACTGCAGAGCTCCGCCCCTAGACAGCACCGCGAGTTACTGATGCCGATTAGCCACGCCCACTTCTAATGGCAGGTGAACACCAAGCCTCGCCCCATCCTGCGAGTTACTGGTGCCGTTTAGCCACGCCCACTCCCCTGCAGCGCTCAGGTGTGTAGCAGGGCGGAGGCGCCATCTTGTCTTCCTGTTTACTTCACTCCTCAGCCCTCCCCTTGTGCCAGTGAAACTGGTTGGAGGCGGGTTTCAGCAGTTTCAGTGCTCAGTCTCCCGCTGCTGCTCTGTGTACAGAGACTAATCACAGGACGCTACTGTATTGTCCAGGAATTCCACATTTCTATCAAAAATCCCCACAGCACAAAGTGTGGGCTGCGTATGGGAGTCATTTCCTGTGTGTCTCACTCCTAGCTATTCATTACTATGATGGTGACCAAGACTGAGGGCAGATTGTGGACTGAGGGTGTCCCTGGCTGTGCTGATACCTACTGTGCCTTAGAGTGATGCTATGTTAACCTTGGTGGTTAATTTTCAGCACGAATTTGCGGATTTTTGGACTTCTAATACAGGAGCGAGTACTAGTGTGCTGTAATTATGGTTAATCCATACTTCTCAGCAGAACTATGATTACGCTCCTCTCCCTGTACTGTACGCACCACACAATTACGCTGTGTGAACATAGGCCTAATTACTTTACTCCCTGTCAAGGCAATGACAGTCACTGGAATACTACAGCGTAATAATAGCTAGTACTGTGCCTAGTGTAATACTACTGTCCTGTAAGGCTGCATTCACACAGCAAATACCAGTCAGGATATCCCAACCGGTATTTGGTCTGCTTTTGTCTTTTCTCCATGGTTTGTGGATTCTAACCCTCCCCCTTCGCACCCACATGTTCATGTTCTGCCCGAAAACCGTGAGGAAGAATGAATATGTTCTAAGTTTTTCGGACCTCCGGCGGTCTAAAAAACGTTTCTGGCGCGAAAAAAAAAAAACCTGTGCTTAAGTGTGGACCCTGCTGACTGATTTTCATATTAAAGGGTTGTCTATCACTACATTGATTACCTTTGCTCAGTCTTGTTTATTTGGGTTTCACTCTTGAAAGAAGGGGACGTGTTTACTGGCTTCTTACTAGACTGCAAGTGAGATCCCGCACTAGGTATGTATCTATAGACAACCAGTGCTGACAGCCTATAGAGAGATCAAAAGGTCTGTAGCTATAGGGACCTGAGGAGCGATGCAGCCCCATAAAGAGGGCATATAGCTAGTGAAATAGGTAAGGACACTGTTAATGAACTTATATTGCCAAAGTGATTTTGGTTTTTACAAGATCTTATACATAAAAAGCAATCCGTGTAGTGAGACAACCCCTTTAAAGTCTACGGGGGAGCGTTGCTTGTCTGAGACAAACCGTAATAGTAAAAAAGATCTGTAGTCTCCACAGAATGTTTTTATTTTTTTCCCTCTGCTCGTTTTTTGCAGCGTGTTGCAAGAAGCAGAGCAGGGCAGAAAATTTACTATCGAAGTCTATGTAAAGCTCAGGATGGTTTTTGCCATGATTTTTGGACAGTTTTGCTGAAAAACTGCACAGGTCTTTAACAAGATATACTGGATTTTGCATACAGAACTGACCAAAAACTGCCCCAAAACAGTCCAAAAAAACTGTCTCCGGTACAGGCATGGAAAAAAAACTTCGGTATTTTATGAAACAGTTTTAGGATTTGGTTTCGTGAGTCTTTTTTGGTCCAATGCAGTGTAGACCTAGTCTAAGGCTAATGAGAGTCACTGGTATACTAGAGTATAAGAATACCTACCTATGGTGCTAGAGAAGGGCTTCCTTGTAATAATACCACCTAGTAAGACCCTGCAGTAAGTGTTCACTATAATAGTACATACCTATGTGCCCTACATTAAGTGTCCACTGTCAATACTACCTACCTATGGGCCCAGCAGCATGCATTCAGTGTAATACCCATCTGCCAGGTCATATAGAGGTTTCTGAGTAATAATACCTACCTACGGGGGGCATACAGTTGTGCCTCCAAAATTTTTACCATACCTGCCAGAATTTTTTTTTCGTGTATATGAATGATAACACAAAACCTTTTTTTCCACTCATGGTTCGGGGTTGGGTCGAACCTTTTTTGTTAAACTAACCTGGGCGTTTTCTCTTTGTGTAAATCTTAATGAACCAAATAACTTCACAATGACCCTGATCAAAAAGTTGCATACCGCATTTTCTTAATACACGTGTATTGCCCCCTTTCTAACATCAATGACAGATTGAAATCTTTTGTGGTAGTTGTGGATGATGGCTTTCTTTATTTTCTCAGATGGTAAAGCTGCCCATTCTTCTTGGCAACAAGCCTCAATTCCTTGTACTAGTTCCTGGGCGATGTATTGCCATGAACTGCGATTTGCTTGAGATATCCCAGAGTGGCTCAATGATTTTGGAGGTCAGGAGACAGAGATGGCCCCTCCAGAAACCTTACTTTGTTTCTGCTGTAGCCAATGACAGGTCGTCTGGGCCTTGTGTTTCGGATCATTGTTCATATTGGAACGTCCAAGTGCCGTCATATGTGAGCTTCCTGGATGATCTTGAAGAGCAAGTTTGCCTCCAGTATTTGCTGATAATGTTCTGCATTATCTTTTCCTTTAGCGTTTGACCAAGTTTCTGTGCCTTTGTAGCTCCACATCCCCAAAAACAATCGTGATCCTACTCCGTGGCTTTAGAGTAGGAATGGTGTCCTTTATCATAGGCTTGTTGACACCTCTACAAATTTAAGTTTTATAGTTGTGCCAGAAAAGTTAGGTTTTGGTCTCATCACTTCCAAATGAACTTGTTCCAGAAGGTTTGGAGGCTAGTCTTGTGCTTGTTTGGGTTTTATAGACTGAGATACTTTGTAAGCATTTGCGCAGTATTGGCTTTTTTGGCGACTCGTCCAATAGCAGCCCACATTTTCTTCTGATGGTGCACTCATTATTATGCATCTTGAAAACAGCCGCACCGCTAGTCTTCAGAGTGTCCATGGATTTCTGCTGATGTTATTTGTCGTGGTTTTGTTTGCATCCCCGAACCAATTTTCCTGGCAGTTGGCCCAAAATTTTTTGTTGGTCTACCCTGACCTTGGTTGGTTTTTACAGATACCATGATTTTCCATTGTTTGAACTTGCTGACTGACACTATCATCTCCTTGGATATCTTTCTTGTATCTCTTTTCTTGTTTTATACAGTTCAACTACCTTTTCCCGTAGATCCCAGTTTGCCAAATCTTTGCTTTCTCCCCCTGACTCACAATTCCAGAAACGTCAGTGGCTGGATGAAAGATGCAAGAGTCACTCAGCTTTTATGCACACACACTGATTACAAGCAAACAGGTCACAGGTTGAGGATGTTACTGTACTTTTAAGTAGCCATTCCCACCCACATTTGTGTTAACTTCTGTGCATGTTATCTGGCCAATATAAACAGGTTTATGTCGAACCCATCGGTCATTTGGATGTTTACATGGTTGTCTTTTTTGATATATTTAAACGAAGAAAACATAGTAGTTTGACAATAATATGCTATTACCCAACCACAGAACCATGTGTGGGAAAAGGTTTATCGTATTATCATTCATATTCTCTGAAAAAAAGGCCAAAAAAGCAAAAATCCTGCTGGGGTATGTAACCTTTTTTGCACAACTGTATAATAATACATATCTATGTGCCCTACAATAAATATTCACTACAATAGTACATAACCAAGGAAAATGGAATCATACCTCAATAAAACATCATAATACCATTATTTAATCCAAGTGTTAAAAAACAATCAAAAAAGGACAAGCATTGGTAAAAGTTGGTGACAAATAGATACCTGTATATGTAAATGTAAGTTTCGCTAACAGAATATCACTTTACTGAGATTTTGTGTCTATTAAAGCCCAATTAACGGGATATAAGACAAGTGTCCAACACAAAATCCAGGAGCACATCATGAAACTGTGGAACATATTGTCACGGGTGCCCCCGCTCCTCGGACGTGGGCCCCGCGGGTACACACGCTGTTGCCCCCCCCCGGGTGTGTTGCCGGGCGCCGGGGCGCGACGCTGTCGCAGGAAGTCAGAGCGGCCCTCCCCGGTCCCGCAACGCACAGGGACCTCCACACCTGACCTCGTTCCTGTCCCGTCCGCGCCCTCTGCCGCCGAGGCGCGCGTGCCTGTCATCTAAGGACGCTATCGCGCACTCGTTCCCAAAGAATTTAATGGGGCCTGCGTCACTTTAATTGGCTAAATATGCAGACGCCTCCTCTATTTAAGGTTACGCTCGCACTGTCACTTGTGCTGGATCTATGTTGTCTCGTGCTTAGCTAAAGCGGGTTCCACTAAAAAGTATATTCTCGCCTTACACGTTTGACTACTCAGACCTCATTGCTACGTTTCTCGACTAACGAAAACACATCTGCCGCCTGCCCTTGTCTCCTGGCCTTGCCGACGATTCTGGGAATACGATGGAGACTCTGTACTACGCTGCACTCGGCCGCCACCGCAGGCAAGTCAAGTCTGGGGGGGACGGACCTGGTGCCTCAACGCCGCACGCAAGTCCATCCCGCTTTGCGGGCGGGCTCTGGTGAAAACCGGGGGCTACTTAGATTCCGTTCCCTAGGTTGGCTTATCCACTTCCATCGCTTGCGCGTGGACCCTGCGGATACACTACCAAGCGTTACACATTTTCTATAAATATCATATAACACATGTAATATATCCTACTTATGCACCAATACTATCACAAAAGTAAGGCTTGCTCAAGTACTCCAGGGAACAAAATGATAACTTATAAAGACACATACGCCATTGAAAGTCTAAGGCTAAGTTCACACGGCTAATTGCAAGGCGTACAGTACGCCCCACAATTACGCCGGGTGTTCGGGAGCTTGCGCCAATTGGTGCTTACTCCCGCGGATGTGGGGGGAAAAACGGCATTGCTTTCGCAATTAATGCGCAAGAGTATAACGGCAAAATGCGCCCCAATTTAACCCGTGTGAACATAGCCTAAGAATGATGTAATAATATTTACCCATATCCAGGCCGAATACCACGTGTGTCCCGTCTCAACGCGTTTCGCTGCAATGGCTTCTTCAGTGGATCAGTGTTTTTTTAACACTTGGATTAAATAAAGTATTATATGATTTATTGAGATATGACTCCATTTTCCTTGGTTATTTATTGATATTATGGGAGTTTCTCTAATTGGTAAAGTAGGGACTTTTGGTGTCATTTGTATAGGATACAAACCATGGACATGTGGCAGTGATTCTATGTGACAGCAGCCATGGTTTTCTATTCTTGCTGACTTTTTTGTGATGGTAATGTTTAGTTTGTTATTTAGGGTTTTTGTGAGTTTTACTGTAAATGGTGCATTCTTGACTGTTCATGCCCCAAATGCATTATTCTTGGACATCACCTTGTTTGTGTTACCTTTCTCGTATTGTCACTTCCGTTACTGAATACTCATCGTTTATGCTTCAGGATTCTACTTTGTTATTTATTGTTATGATACTATGGCGGTTTAGCCAAGCTTTATGCATTTGGATGTGCCAATAAAAGAAAATGAGATTATTATGTAACAGATTTACAACCCTATAAACCCAGGAAGTCCAACTGCATCACTACCACCTGTAAATTGGTTCTGATGATGTCAGCCAGGCCTGAGCTGCCATTGTAGTCACTGTCCTGGATCCAATCCAAAACCTAATGGTATAAAGGGGTAAAGTGTAGATTCACAATTGATTTGTATCTTTTGCTAATAGCTGGACACTGCATCTGACAGACTGCTTTCATTATTTTTATTTCTTAGCTGAGACATACTTTTATTTCTTCTACTTGTGTGCTTATGCATACGTGAATGTATATGGTGTATCTACTGTACTATGTTGAATTTGTTTTGGCGTAGGATTAGGCCTTGTCCCCCCTGCAAGGGTTTGCAGACGGTTTTACAGACGGTTTTCAGTTTTGATAACCGGTCATGCAAAACCGGCAGAGGAGAGAAACTTTAAAACCCACTGCATGGGTTTTCCGCCAGGCAGTTTTTCAGACCGCCGGCGGTCCGAAAAACATAGAACATGTTCATTCTTCTGTCCGGTTTTCGGGCGGAATATGAACATGTCTATGCGAAGGGGGAGGGACAATCGCGGAAAAGCCGTCCCCCGGTGGCCATGTGCACGGCACGAAAACAGTACAAAACATATCGGTTCGATAAAACCCGAACGGTATTTGTCCGGTGCCCGTGTAGTTCATGCGCCCTTTGGGTATGTCACACGGCTTATTTTTGGGGCACATTTAGCGGCGTACTGCGCTCTAATACAGAGGCAAAAATGCGCCTAATATTTACGTAATCCACAGTTCTCATAGAGAACTATGGATTACGGCCTCCTCTCCCCGATCGTAACAATTACGATCGATTGTTAGCGCGGGAGATAAGTGACAGTGTTGTCTATGGGGCCGGCGGAGGGGTGCAATTCTCCTGAGCCCGGCGAGTACGCGCTGATCCAGCGAAACTTAACACCCAGCGTTATTGTGGGGACGTAACTGTGCGCCTACTCAATTATGCTGTGTTGTAACATAGCATTAGGACTATGTGTCACACTGGCTTAATTCGGGTCGTAATTACGGCAACCGCCCATTACGCCGTGGGGGCGGCGGGAGTAAGTAAGAAATGTAAAGCAGGGACTGGCCTTCGCAGGCCCATAGACTATCATGCTAGCGGCGCGTATTCGCTGCTAGAGAAGTGACATGTCAATTAATCTCCCCGCCCGGCGGATTCTGCTGTGCGGGCCGGAGGTGACGTAATCCATAGTTCTCTAATGAGAATGTGAATTAACGTATGAATGGGCCGTTTTCGGCCCGTAATTGGCGCACTTCAGATGCGCGTAATTACGGACGAAATATCAGCCCATTTGTAAGCCGTGTGAACATGCCTTTACTGTGCAGTGAGCTGGAATACATGTTAGCTGTGCATGGCAAAAGGGGTTGTCAGCTACAGTAGAAAGTGCAGATCCTGGCATATACTATGGAAAAGAATACTGCTGAAAAGACACGTGGTCATCCTGAGAGAGCTAAGGAGAAGTTGGGCACCATCTGGGGAGAATGCAGACAGTGTATTGCACCTGTCTTTCATTAGCACTGTTGACAGTATCCAGTGGCCAGTGTGTATTTCAGTGCAAGGCAGCTCTCTGCCTCCTATTGGACTCTACTTCATGATGCGTAAGTGCCCGAGAGACGTGACCGGTCACTTCTTACAGGCACACAGTACGTCTGAACGACGGCAGTGATTTAACACAGCACTCAACGAGTGCGATACTTGTTACTTGATTTTACTGTATTTGCAGGGCGTGCTTCAGTGCAATTACACACCGAAGTATGCCCCGCAAATACTCTGTGTGGACAGTGGACAGGAAGCCAGGGATAGTTTTCCCACCGTAAGCAGAGGTGGGTTGGGGCCAGGAAATGTGGGACAAGCCTGGAGAGAGTTATTCAAGAGGGTTGCCTGTTGAGTGTGGGGGACCAGTGTCTTTGGTTCAGCAACTAGAGAAGTGCAATGAAGCACACATTGAGTTAGTAGGGTGACCACTTCATCCTGAGGCTATTCTGTGGCTTATATTGTCTGTGTGGATCACTACTGAAGAGGTATGGGCTAAGTGTAGTCAGCCCGGCAGTGGTTACCTATGCATAGTCTGCTGGGGCTGTGGAGGGGAAACTCATCACAGTATGGAGAACCTATAGGAGGTAAGTGGTGGTGTGCTCAATCCTGGGGAAGGTTGTGGTTAGGTCTTCTCTGTCCTGGTGGGCTTGAAATGTGATCTAGATTGTGAGCGTAGGTTGTAGCATGGTTAGGCCACTCCTAAATTGGAACAAAAAAAGGGGCTTAAAAAGTCCAAGTAGCCAGCACCATTTCTTAAAATAAATCCAAAACTTTTTTTTTAATTCCAATCTTACAAAATATAGATATCCAAGAGGTCAGACAGACTGACACGTTTCGGGTAAGAGTACCCTTATTAGAGTACCCTTATTCGTGGTCAGACAGACTGACGCGTTTCGGGTAAGAGTACCCTTATTCATGGTCAAGCAGACTGATGCTTTTCGGGTAAGAGTACCCTTATTAGAGTACCCTTATTCGTGGTCAGACAGACTGACGCGTTTCGGGTAAGAGTACCCTTATTCATGGTCAAGCAGACTGATGCTTTTCGGGTAAGAGTACCCTTATTAGAGTACCCTTATTCGTGGTCAGACAGACTGACACGTTTCGGGTAAGAGTTCCTTTATTCCTGGTCAGACAGACTGACACGTTTCGGGTAAGAGTACCCTTATTCGAGTACCCTTATTTGTGGTCAGACAGACTGACGCGTTTTCGCTTATTCGCTACGAATAAGGGTACTCTTACCTGAATCACGTCCGTCTGTTTGACCACGAATAAAGGTACTCTTACCCGAAACGTGTCAGTCTGTCTGACCACCTTGGATATCCATATTTTTAATGGAATTATAAATAAAGAAGTTTTTGATTTATTTTAAGAAATGGTGCTGGCTACTTGGACTTTTTAAGCCCCTTTCTTGCTCTTGTTTAATAACGCAGTTGGCTGCGTGGGGAGTTGCCGTGACACTCCTCACTATCGTATAATGGGCGCCTAATCACAGATGAGCTGGTTGGATTTGTTCTTTGAACACAGTGGATACACTCCTAAATTGTTTGGGCCGACTGGATGGTGGTTATAATATGTATTATAATAATAATAATCAATGAGTAAGTGCCAGCTCACATTTCCTTAGATTCTATACCTCACTCATTCCTCCAAGTGACACCTCTGTAGATAATTTATATTTGAAGGGCATTTTGATTTTGTGGATTCCTGGGTCACTTCAGTATTTGAAGGTAAAATACACAGAAAGAAGTACATAAATCCCTGCAGTGGGGGTGACGTGAGTCAGCATGTAAGGAGTAGATGATGGATTTTCGCTTTTGTGCTTCCTCTTCTGTGGGTTATATACCTGTTATGTAGTTTCCTGTCATGTAGCTGCTGATCAACAACAATGAAAAGGCTGCAGCAACAGGTGCAGAGCCCAACAGATTCCTGTGTATTCAATCCGGTAAAACTGGTTGCTGAATATAAGGCAGCAGAACATACCATAATGTGATATTATCACATTGCAAAGAAGTCTTCTGCCCTGTAAACACGTGACTGATGCATTCATTTAACCAAAGCAACAGTAAAGCACCATCCTGAACAGCCATACAGGTAGAACTGCAGGGAACTATGGCCAGCATTATATTGTGGCTGAAAACAGCGACTACTGGTTTAAATTGACCTGTATAAAAAGAAGTTTCAATATGTTGGGAGGTGCTTGTAAACAATGATTTTCATAACTCCAATCGCAGTCCAATTTATTAGGACAGCAAGCTAAATATCCACAGTAACCACTGTGTGTAGCACAACAGGAGCTAGACTGGGAGTGACTCAATAAGCCACAATCACAGACTACCACTAGTATCCAAGCGGTCAGTGACTCAATAAGGTCATGGTAGGTTATCATAGTTATCTGGAGATGCATGGAGGAACATGATAATTAAGGTAGTCCCATAGATGCTGAATTGGGTTCAAGTGTGGGAAATTAGGAGCTAGAGCAGTACTTGGAAGTGTTGTTCCATGCGCTTCCAACTAATACTTGTTGCAACTTTGAAAATGAGAAGAAATAGCAGGAGGATTTTCTCGCCGGCAAAAATTTACCATGGACACGCCCCATCTTGTCGTTTGCCACGCCCCTTCAAAAAAGCCAACACCCTCAACTCCACCTAACAGCATTAACGGCTTTGGAAGAAAGAAAGCAGGTAGATTGCCCTTATAGCCAGGTAGTAACACCCACATAAGCAGGTAGTGCCCCTTACAGGCAAGGTAGATGCCCCCTTGTAGCCCAGGTAGGTGCCCCCCTTTGTTTGCCAGGTAGATGCCCCCTCTGTTGCCAAGTAGGTGCCCTCTGTTGACAAGTACGGTCCCACTTTTTGCCAGGCAGAGCCCCCATTTAGCTAATAAAAACTAAAACTAATAAAATTCCACTTACATCACCAGGCTCCTGCAGCACGGCCTGCTCCGGACGATCTCCTCAGCGGCTCAGGGGGAAGTGATGAGAGCAGACGCGCGTCACTCCCCTGCAGCCGCGGTACTTCCCATGCGCCACTGACCTGTATGTACGGCGCACACACAGGCGCCGGACATAAAGGCAGGGTGGAGGGAAGGAGAGGAACGATACCTCCTGCCTCCTCCCTTGCAAGCGAAGTAAGGGGCAGGCCGGCAGGCACTGCAGCAGAGTAGCGCACTAGCGGCTTTATAGAATACCCCGCCGCCTGCTGCGCGGCGGGGAGGATGCCAATACTCCTCCGGGGAGGGCGGGAGGGGACCCCAAATAGCGGGACCCCCCCGCCAAAAACGGGAGAGTTGGCATGTATGAACTAATATCGGACATTTCTAACTGTATGACATGTTGCATTGTCTTGGTGGAAGATCCCATCCGCCCCAGGAAAGACAATCAGCATGTATCGGGTGCTACAGGATCTGAAAGAATGGGATCTCATACCCAGATAGGGCGGGGTAGTGCCTTTGTTTTTTGCCAATATCTTAAGGGGTCCTGTATGGCTTTAAAGAAGGCAACACCAAAGACTTTATAAACTTTATTATATGAAGAACTAAGTGATTACATAAAACTAAAGGAAGATAGTGTGATATTGTGTATACTTTTGCATGCTATAGATTACAGAAGCAAAGCACGTATTTACATCATATGAGTAACAAAGGTAAAGCAAACACCAATCTCCTGCCCCAAGGCTCCTGGACCTGCCATGGATGAATGTGATAAGGCAAAGCACTCACACTTATCACTAGTGTGTACAATACATAAATCACTGCAAATGTCTCCCACCACATGGAATCCTCAGATGCCTCTTGGCCCAGGTCCATGAGGCGCCTAATACAAAATACTGCATTATTTTCACTGCATGCTGTTAAAGCACTGAATTTTTTTCCTGCCCCCCGGCCCCCGGGCCTGCCCTTTGGGTAATGGATAAGGCAAAGCAATCACACTTACAAAGTGTGTACAATTTCAATAAAACCTGGGAACCTGTCTCCCACCACAGAATCCTCCAGTGCCCTTTTGGGAGGGCCCGGGGGCTAATACAATCTGCCCTTATTTTACACTGCAAAGCTGTTAAACAAAACACCTGAATTTATCTCCTGCCCCAAGGGCCCTTTAGCCCTTAAATATAGAAAGGGCTAAAAACTCAGGGGCGTAAAAAGAGTTAACTTACTTTAAAGCACCCATTCAAATTTTCCTGCCCAAGGGCCAGTTAGCAAACACTTAGCAGGGCTATAAATCCCCGACAATTTCAAGGGTTTAAAACATACTCACACTGAAAACTTCAAACCCGGAAATTTTAAATCGTCTTTTCCTGTCCGCCCGCAGAAGCCAAAAGCGGGGAAACAGAGAGATCCCCGGGGGTCTACATGGGGCGGGCTCCGGTCCCCAAAATGGCTTTTTTGGGTTCCCCCAACTGTGTGTTTCCCTTTATTCTCCTTTGGAAAAAAAGTGCCTGGGTAAAAAGGGTTTTCACAAACTCTGGGTAGGTTACATTTTGTTTTTAAAAAACATCTCTCTCTTGAATGGGAGTTTTTCGAGAAAGGGACCTTACACCCGGGCAAAAAACCATCATTGGATAAGAAATCATGGGCCCGAAAACTCCTGGGGGAACATGGATGTCGAAAAATGTGAAAATAATAAGGAAAAAATATGCGATAATGAGACCAGGTGATTGAAGAATCCTTTGGGAGAAAAAATTTTTTTTCAAACAACTAAAGTTAAAAAGAAAACATAAAAAAAACTTTTTTCGCTGACTCCTTTCAAGCGCTAAGAAAAATTTCTTTTTTTATATGAGTTAAACCGAGTGCTTAAAGGGATCCAAACAAAATGGGTTTTTGAAAGGCCCCCAAAAAACCTTTTAGCATTACAGCCCCCCACCCTGGTCAAGTTACCCAGAGAATGAAACAAAAAAAAATTTTCCCCCCCCAAGCCAAAAACCCCAGTTTTTAAATGGACACATTTTTTCCCGCCTTTGTCTGTAATCATACTTATATTTGCACCTCGACTTCCCCCCCCTCTGTAAAATTATCAAATTTGGTAAAAATATTTGTCTAGGGCCCTCCCAAATGGGTAATTAAAATCTATAAACTTTAATTTTGAGTTTGTCTGTTTTTCTTGATTTTGAATTCACCCACCTTTTACAAGGGCTTTAACATATAGCTACCCCAAGGCTGGTTTTCCCGGGCCCTTTTTTATAAAGCCGGGGAACGGACCGGGGATTATAAAATTTAAAAATAGAAAATGGGGCAGCCTTTTTAGGGCGGCCAGATTTTTTTGTTTAACCAGTGTGGGTAAAAAAATCTCTCTCAGCCGTTCAGGGGCGTTGGCGAGGAAAAGTGTTCCTTTGTCCTCCCTGGTTCTCCCTGGGCCCTTTGGGGGCAGGGGGGTAAACGGTGGAACAGGTATTGGCCCGGGCCTTTTGTCCCCCTGGGGGCAGCGCAACTCCCCTATACAACCCCCAATTTAGGCCGCCGACCCCTTGAGTGGGCCGGGGGGGCGGGGTTTTTTCCGGGGGATAAAAACAAACCCCCGCCTGTTGAATTTCCATGTTGGGGTGTGTTTTAAAAAACATTGGGAAAAAGAAAAATAGACCGCACATCCTTTTAAAATATACCCTTTATCTAAGTTCTCAGCAAACTATATAAAAAACGAAAAAGGAGGTTTTTTAGCAAAAACTTTTTGCGCAAAAAAATAGGGGGACCTCTATTAAGTGGGGGCCCAACGCTAAATGGGGGTAACCTGCATGGCGGCCACCAAACCCCCAAAAAACCACAACAGATGAAAGGGCACTGCCCAGGGGCCCCAACAAACACCACTGCTTTCCCAAAACCCACCCCCGGCCTGACCGCACCACCCCACCAGGGACAGTATCACAGCAGCAATGGCCCCCCCCACCAAACCACCCCCACCACAAAAGGGCAGGGAACACTGCTCAAAACCTTTTCCGGGCTCCCCCGATACAGACTGCAAAAAAAGGCATTAACCTTTATACAAAATAATGCTAATTAAAAAAACCTTTGGGAAAAATTGGGGGAGAGTGCTGATCCTTGGGGTGGGAAAGAAAAGGAAAACCCAAAGTAACAAAAAATGGGAAGAGAAAAACTTTGGGCCGGGACAATTTCCCTTTCACTTTACGTTTAAACTAATTTCTTTCAGCAAAAACTATATAAAAAAAAGAACAGGGGGGTTTCGGCCCCGCGGACCTGGCAATGGGCCAATTCTTTTTGCGCAAAACGGATAGGCCCAATTGCCCCGTCCCGGGAAAACCCCCTGTTCGTTTTTTTATATAGTTTTTTCCCGAGAAGCTTTGATAAACGTTTTTAGTGTAAGGGTGTGCGGTCTATGTTTCCTTTTTCCATGGGTTTGGGTGTTTTTTGCAGCGCTTTTTGAACACATTTTTGGGTTTAAAACGTATCCAAAAAATAAACCAAAAAGTATTGAACACATTCTCCCGCCCACCTGATTTTTAAGGGGATTTTTGAAAAGGGGCCCTTTCATGGAACAATTTCCCCCCAATCAGATAAAAAATTTCGTAAATTTTCCATGACTGTCCCATTGGATTTGGGTTAAAAACTTAAAGGGAAAAAAGGTATGCAAGGTGCCCAACCCTCTAAAGGGGGCCACTTCATTTTTTAAGGGCCCTGGGGTGCTTTTATGGGTGTAAATTTGGGGGGGCCGAAAAACCCCTTTTCCCAGTCCAGATACACTTGGGCTGAATTTAGTTACGAAAAAGGAAAACTAAGGAAAGTATTTCCTCGTTATCCAAATCTCATTATACCAGTCAAAAATACATTGACATGCACCCGTGTCATTATAGGGGAGTTTCCCTTTAAAAGGGTTTTAAAAAACGTTTTTTTTTCTTTTTAAAAAATGACACTCGGTCGCCCCCGGAATTGGCACCGTCTTTGGGAATTTTTGAGTCCCCTATTGTTTCGCGTTTCATAAAGAACCCGAGGGCACCAAAAATCTTTATTGCAGCCTGTTATCAGTCGGAGGGGCCCCAATCCCTGTGTCATCATGAGTATTCCTGTTTGCTACAAGGACAGTATAAAGTGAGTCAGCCCCTGATGTCATCTATTTAAAGAGGTTGCACAATGTAATCCCAAAAAAGGTGAGGCATAGCTTTGGAAAATGAACCCCTCCAAAAGCAACTCCTTGGGAGCGACTGTCAAAATTACTGGCATAAACTAAAGTGGATGGGGAGGGTATCCTTTAAACTATTTAAAAACCTAAACCCCAAAATTATATCCGAAAATAGTAAATAGCCCAATTAAAAAGTTATTTTTTAAAAAATGTGGGGCAGCCTTTAAAATTGTTTTTAACCTGAAACCCCATAATTTGCCCCTTTTAAAATAGGTTTTTATCTTAAAAAAGTAATTAAACCCTAATACTAGTCATATTTCCCGAAACTTGTAATAGGCTCTTAAAACTAGGGCATTTTATTGGGAAAATAGTAATAGCCTAATAAATAATTTTTAAACCCGAAACTTGTAAAAAGCCTAATACCAGTTATAAACCCGAAAATGTAATAGCCTTTTTCACTAGTAATTTCTTTAAAAATAGTAAGCACCTGGCATTTTTTGAGACGTTGAAGGTGCACCCCCCGCAGGGTTTTTAAGCCACCCGTCTTAACCTTAAAAGAAACAAAGATTTATGGCCAATGTATGAAAACTGCTAGGAGGGAAGATTTTTCCTTGTTGGATTTCCAAACCCAAAACACAGCTCAACTTTTAATTTTAAATAGTGGGTTTTGGAAAAGTAAAAATCTGAGCTCCCGTTTGGTTTCTATGGGGTTTTGATTGGTTTTCTACGGAAAAAAGGGCCTTCTTAAATGCTGAACAGGTTTTTTTAATTTTCATAAGACCCTATTAGTTTTATCCCCCTTTTAGATAAATACTATAAACCCCATTTCCCGTTTTCTTTGGTTTTACTTTTTTTTTAATTGGGGCATGTTTTCTGGGGTTCAATGGTCTGCGGGACGAGCTGCTTAAAGGGCACCCCCAAAAATGCCGAAAATTTATTAAGGGGCGGGCAGCAGTTTTTAGGCGCATTAAATAAGTGTAAGGTCCGACCTTCTTAAAAATCTGGCGTCAGTTATGCCTTGCATAGTAAACTTAATGCGCCTGAAAAGGCGCATTGCACCTAAAATGGCGCATAGCATAAATCGTGGCGCAAAGCGTATATTGGTAGTGTATGTAATGCACCTCGATAGGCGCATTGCGTTATGGAGGCGCATAGCGTATCATTGCTACTATATGTAATGCGCCTTTTTAGGTGCATTACAATGTGTCGCACTCAGTGTACAATGCGCCTAGTTTTGGTGTACGACAGTTCATTTACATAGAGAATATGGCGTCAAAAGTGTTTTTGGTGCAAAATAGACCAAAAAAACGGCACTTGCATATCGGGACATGTCAGCCCAAGTCTGTAGCTATAGCGACCAGCACTGGCAGGCTATCATGAGAGATGGAACAGGTCTGTAGCTATAGCGACCAGTGCTGGCAGCCTATGAGGAGAGATCCAACAGGTCTGTAGCTATAGCGACCAGCACTGGCAGCCTATAAGGAGAGATTGAACAGGTCTGTAGCTATAGCGACCTGAGGAGCTGATACAGCCCATACAAGAGGGGATATCTAGGAATAGGTAGGACACTGTTAATGGACACATATTGCAAAGTGACTTGTTTTTGCAAGATCTGTAATATAAGAAGCAATCCTTGTAGCGAGACAACCCCATTAAGACACCTTGAAGAGAAGACAGAAAGAGACATTAGAGAGAGACATTACTTCGGAGCACGGGGGAAGAGATATTATCTGGAGCGACATCACGGGATCAACACTTCTCTCGGTGAGTACAGAGATCATCTATCTTGTCCTGGAGCAGATTTTCGCCACAGAAACACCTCAAAACACTCTTCACAATCTTGTGTGAGGCGTTTTAGCGGCAAAAATGTGATCCCCATTGATTCCTGTAGGCATTTCTACTCATGTAAAACGCCTCAGGAATAGACTTCTCACTTCTTTTTCAGTGCTGAAAAGAAACGCGGAAAGCGCGCATCAAAATGCGTAATCAGTGATAATGAACTGGGGGCCTTTGTGGACCCTATTTTGGGCTCAGAAAACGTGCCAAAATCGGCCATGTGAACTTACCCTTAATTATATTACTTGTACTAAATACTTGGATTCTCCATAAAAAAAAGAATCAGAGCATCTCTCCTTTGAACTCTGCACTGCGCTGTCCTTCTGTTATTACTCCTGGAAATGACAACTGGGCGTTACCATTAGGCCTCCCTTCACCTGCATCTGTATAATGTGGTGGAATATAATGGCCCTACATCGATGAATAAAATAAATGAAAACCTGCAGGAAGCCCAAGGAAAAGGTAATAAAAGTACTTTCCAAAAGTGCTGAAGTTTGGGATAAAATTTTATTTAGAAAATATTTATTTCCACTGGACAACTCATTAATTACCTCAGGTATGTAAGTGTTCACTATTGAACTATAGCATTACTGCCTCTTGGTTAAACAGCAAAAAAAAAAACAAAAACATATAAATTTCTTGGCAAATCCATTACAAATCACAAACGCAATGTGGTGAAGAGAAAAAGCGCTTATGCATTTTGGGGTGATTTACCTCCTTTTAATCTCAGTGTCTCACCACATATGTGAGCAGATAAGACTATTTAAATATATAATAACCATACATTAGGGGGACTGCGTGTAAAAGTAAAAAAAAAAAAAGTTTTAATAGTATACTAAATAAACCCCATTTAGCAATTTTACATATGAAAGAATAAAAAAGTAAAAAAATTACACATTATTGGTATCCTCGCATCCATAAAAGTCAGATCTATAAAAATAGATCGTCATGTATCCCGTACTCTGAATTCCGTAGAAAAAAAAAAATTCCAAACGATAAAGCTGAGTTTTCTTGGTCATTTCACGTCCCCAAAAAATTTGAATAAGAAGTGATAAAAAAGTTGTATGTATCCCATGATGGTACCAATAAAAACTACACTTCAGCTCGCAAACAATGTTCCCCTCACTCAGGTCCATAGGTGGAAAAACCAAAAAGTTATTGGTTGCAGAAAATGCTGTTGCAGCGCATAGTTAGGAGATCAAGAATGTTTTAATTTTTTTAATGCTGCAACTGTGCTGTAACATTACTGCTTAAAGTGGTTGTCTCACTACAAGGATTGCTTTTTATATTAAAGATCTTGCAAAAACAAGTCACTCTGCAATATATGTCCATTAACAGTGTCCTACCTATTCCTAGATATCCCCTCTTGTATGAGCTGCATCAGCTCCTTAGGTCGCTAAAGCTACAGACCTGTTTGAACTCTCCTGATAGGCTGCCAGTGCTGGTTGCTATAGCTACAGGCTTCTGCAGCCTAGTAGAAGCCAGTAAACATGCCCCTGAATTCAAAGTGAAGCCAAGAAAACAGGACTGAAGTAAGATGAATCAAAGTAGTGAGAAAACCCCTTTAATTTGAATGTAGTCCAAGGAGTTTAAGCGTTACTAAAAACATCTTAGGGTTTATTAATCAGGTGTTTTAAATATAAATGTAGGTGTGGAACTTATTGAAATAACTTACATTGTTCTCTTTCTTTATTTCATACGTCTTAATTACAATGGCGCTTCATGAATATTTATTAGAGGTTCCTCCCTACAGGATGAACACCTAAAAAAACAATTACACAGTGCATCAGCAAAAAAAATATTATATATAATAATTACATATATATATACACCGTATCTATCTATATATTTATTATAATAATACAAATATTATATATACAGTATATATATATTCTTTTGCTGATGTATTGTGTAAGTATAAATGTAAAATTAATATATATATAAAAAATATAATATATATTATAATAAATAATATATATATAAAGCAAAAAATGCACACTCAACAAAATTGCGATTGGGGGTCCCACAAAATTTGGGGACAGTAGTTACCAGTCCAAATACCAAAAAAAATTTGCGCACCCTTGTTCAAAAGATGCAAAGAATTTTAAATCCAACAGTCCAAAAGCGACGTTTGGGCTACAGGAGCCTTCCTCAAGCAAATACAAGGTGAAAGGTATGATATAAAAGGGTTTTTTCATAAGAATACAAATGACAAAAAAATTTAAACATTTTAAATATAAACAACCAAAAGGAATATAGTGACTAGGAAAACAAACATATAAAGTGTACTAAAAAACATGCTAGGTGAACACACAATAAGACATTTTTTGGACAGATACAATAAAAAACAACCAAATTACTCTTACATAAAAAACAAAGGAGGGGGGGGGTCCAAACTCCCCCAACGCCAAATAGCATAAATAAAAAAAAAAAAACAGATCCATGCTCAGGAATATCCATTTAAGCCCCTGGAAAGTACTGCGCAGTGGGAATAAACACACCTGTAACCTTTGGGGAAAGCACTCTACTGAAGGGACACCGCGCAGCGCACTACCCTTTAAAACATAGGGCACCACGCTAAGGAAGCCAGACGCATAAGCTCAAACCCCGAAAACGGCCCTAACTAATCCAACGGCTTAGCAATAGCATATGGCCATATTAAAAAGATTGTTACCTCAAAGGTATACCCGGCTAAGAACAAAATTAAGTGGGCAGGAATCCATTAGAAAAATTAAAATAAAGGGGGGAAGTGATAAGAACATCCGAGAATACCCAAAAGAAGGAGCAGCTCAAATGAACCACAGCATGCTCGGCACAAAAGCTTCCCAAACTGACAAGCCCTGCGCCAGTATGCTGTACACACATCCTCCTAAAACCGGTGACTCCGCACCTTCTATATATTAATGAAAATCCTACCACCACAGACACTTTGTGTCCAAATATATGCGAGACAATACCACTATAAAGATGTTAAGTAAATGCACAGAGTAACCCTATAAAGGAGTGGCGAAGCCTACATGGTACAAACATGCTTCAACCAACGAACAAGCACAGATACAGAACAAAGGACCCCAAAAACTTTTTTTATTTATTCAAAAAAATAAAAAATGAAAGAAATATAAAAAAATTATAAAAACAAGATTAGAGAAAGTTCATCCAGTCCCCAATCCACATTCCCTAGGAAAAAGGTGGAAAATAGAACAAATGTTAATGCTAAAATATACAAATAAATATAAGCACAATCACCCAGACTGGGTCAGAGAAAATGGAAATCTCCAAACAGAGGGAAAAAACTACCTACACATCTTCTGGGAGATCTTAAAGTCAACATTCAAACCATTTGGTTTCAGCGCATTTAACTCAAAGATCATCTCAATTCCATTTTCTTTAATGGTTTTATCCTATCACCTCCTCTTTTTAAGTGGGGCTACTCCATCTATCACCATGCATTTAAAATCCCATTCAGAGTGACCTGCTCAACAAATTGTTTGATCACTGGAGTCTAACCGTTTCTTTCTAATTGTATAATCGGCTGGTTATTAAGTCTAGTTTTTAAATCACAGGTGTTTTCACACACATAAATAAAACCGCATATGGACAAACCATAATATGGTAAATGATCCAGGAGGAATTACAAGTAAAAAAGAGATGATCTAAATTTCTCCTTCGATTATGGGATGTATAAAATATTCACCCATATTAATCAACACGACAATTGATACAATTAGGCAGTGGATAAGTGCCAAATTTGTTGAATGCCAAACAAAGGTTTGAATATAGGTTAGATGTCTTTAATGTTCCATCTTAAACCAATCTAGTCTTTAAATATAAGTAGATCTCCTATATTGGACATTAAAGGAAACAATTGAATGCAGTGAATATTCTAAAGCCTCGTCTCAAAATATGCCTTGTTTCCTTCTCAAAATAGATGTAAAAGAACCACTAAGATCATTAAGTTGGAAATAAAGGGAATCCTTTTATTTTTGTCTCTTGAACAGTTCTCTATTAATAATTGGCTTCATCCCTTTTAGATAGACACCTCATTTCTATGTTTCATTACAACAATTTTATTGGATAACCTCTGTATAAAAATATTTTTTTGTCATAATGTTCTAATGTATCCTCACATTTCGATGATATCCACTAAACGTTTGACTCTCAACATCTGACTATATGGTCACCCGAATCTATCATTCTAAGTGGATGGCTGCTGTGATAACATTACATGGTTTTCTTCTATCTGTCGATATAACAATCATTCAGTATGAATCCCCGTATCAGTGAGAAAACCATCGTGGACTAAGAATGGAATTCTATCTTGCGAAAAGGACATGGTGAAACTTTAAATATAGAATTAATGTTAATCAAAAAGTTAGAAACTCATGCTAATTGCATTTCAGTGCCCTTCCAAATTAAGAAGACGACATCTATGTACAGCCAACACCTCAGTACATTAACGAAGTGTTGGGATACATATACGAACGCCTCCTCCAATTCAGAAAACAACGCGTACCCTTTCTCATACGTGGGGTCGCCACGTGTTGGTCCCCAGTGCGGTCCCGATGCAATTGCAAGTTAGAATTTGTCCCCAAATAAAAAAATATTACTGATTAATACAAGATGTACACAATGTCAATGACAAATTCCTTACTGTCTGTCCGTGAATCCATTCTATCCAGAATTCTTGCTAACAGCTCCAAGACCTTGTGTGTGGTCTATGGAGGTATATAAACTTTCAATATCGAATGAAACTAGCCACACATTATTTTGAAGCTCTACATCATTCAATTTTTGTAAAAAGTCAGTGGTATCTTTAAGGTAGGATCTTGGACATTGTATATATTTTGACAGGACCCTATCTAAAAAAAATGGATACATTACTAAACAAAGAACCTCTTCCTGAAACTAAAGGCTCCCAGGAGGATTAATCTAGAACTTGTGAATTTTAGGGAGTAAATATAAAACTGAGTAAGGATACTGTATATGATAGAAAACTTTTTAATCCTGTCAAATATTTGATTTGAAAAAGCTTGTTCAACAATAATAGTATATAGTTTAGATTGAAACACTTGTTTCGGATCATTAGAAAGGACACGATAAACATTTAAATCAGACAATTGTCTCATTGCTTCAGCTACATATGTCTGAGTATCCATTATCACTATCGCCCCACCCTTATCGGCTGGTTTGATAGTGATATCTGGATTATTTGATAACTCAGAAATTGCCTTGATTTCATCAGTGGTTAAATTAGGGTGTAATAACGGTTTATCTTGATTTTGAAATGTTTGAGATTTAATAGATCTTTTTTAACTAAACTCATATATGTCTCAATCTGATGAACCATAGTAGGTGGAAAAAAATCACTGGACAGAGTTAAATGACATCCTTTCAACGAAAACATAGTGGGTGAATCTACTGACTCAATACTTTGTTTATGACAATCATCAGAATTAAAAAACAAAGTTCTTTGCATCTTTTTGAACAAGGAGTGCTGCGAATTTTCCCCCTTGATATATACGTAATATATAAATAGAATATATATATATAAATACTAAATTTTATATATTAATATATATATATCTAATATATATATATCTATATATATAAATATATAGTATATAAAAATTTTTTATTTAATCCCAATAAAATATAAACAAAACACAAATTATAAAATACATTTTGCACATAGTAGAAACCACATAGAAAGTATATATATGGAAATACCACAAAGTGCCTAACAATGAGCATATAAGGAGGACATAGGCCCACATAACATGCTTTTATACAGTCAGTCACATACTATGACCACTTTTTGAGCATTAGCAGCGTAATTCATGAAGGAAGTCACATGGTGAGCTGGCTTGGTGGGTATGGGGTTCAGAGAACCTTACTGCGTATGGGGCTCCAAAGCAGACAGATGTCACTGCTCCTAAGCTAACCAAGTTAAATTGGCAGAAAAGGCTTCAATATTTACAGCAGTATCAGAACTGGACCTCCGTTAATCGGCAAAGGGTTGTCTTCTCCAATCAGACTGTTTTCTGCTTTGTTGTGTGTCGATGCGATATCAGAGAACCAACATTCTGCAAACCATTTGCTAGAAAGTATATCACAAGCTGGTGTGGGCAGCATTATGGCCTGGGGAATTTTTTGTGGCATTCTCTGGGACACTCATCCATGTGGAAGATACTCTTAAATGATTTGGGTGTAAATCCATCCTTGCAGATTATGTACGCCCATACATGCTCATTTTCTTCCCTGGAGTGATAGGATCTTCAACCAAGACAATGCGATATGTCACACAGCAGGACCAAGACTTCCAATTACTATCCTGGCTCCTGAAAATTATTTTCCCAATCCTTGAAACCCCAATTGAGCATCTAAAGGACCTCCCTCGATGGTTGATGATTGGCTCTATGACACTAGCCACACTGTAGATAAAGTTGGTCAGCATGGCTCCAGACACCTCTGACAACCTACCAGGACCTCCCAGCCCATCTAGCTGCTGTCCGGGCTGGATATTAACTGGTGGTCATAATAATGTGACTTGAGTGTGTATATATAATAATGGCTTCACACAGCAGACACTGAGATATTGCTAAGTTTATAAAGTTGAGTTCAGCTAATATCCCTAATGGAATCAATAAAGAATAGAGACAATGGGATCCTGAGCAGTCCCTATATAATCTGTAAAGGACGTCCTCAGCTATGGTTTAATCTTATGAGACGTGTATTAGTCACCCTATTTAAGTATAATTAACTACCACTAATGACATTATTGCATTACAGGCTAACTCCGGCACTGCAGTGATGTAATAATTTAGTGCTTATTTTCCATAAGAAGGTCAATTCATACAAACCCCATGCAGATGAGAAATCATGATTGGCAAATATTACCATAGTGTTAGTGTGCCAGTGATTCAGACAGCAATGATGACAGCCATAAGTGTACTGATGCCTAGATTTCTGTGATAGTATATTATTTTACCTGAATTGGAAGATATTTCTGCACCATGCTGTTTTACAGAGCCATAGGCAGCTTCAGAATCACAGTTCCTCACTCTTCCTGGCTAGGCTGTGGGAGGTGCTATAGCAGTGATTAACATATCAGCTCTTGTATTCCCAGCTCTTCTAATGACAGTGTCATGACTGTATAAGATTTAATTTATAGTGCAGGAGGCGAAGGCAAAGCAAGCAATCAAAAGTAATCTTTATTTGTTAGGGTATGTTCACACTGTGTTCTTTTTAGCGCTGAAAAACAGCCCAAAATCAGCCTCAAACAAGCTTCAAATCCTCCTTCATTACTTATAAATGTAAAATAACTCTTGTGTCACGACTGAAGCGTATTTCACAAGTGCAAGGCCGATCCTAGGGGCGGGCCCGCCTGGAGATTAGCCCTCGACTCTGCGCAGCACACGGCCGTGGAGAGCAGCTGCCAGTACAGGGAGGAAGCAGGATGGATTGTTCTCCTCCTGAAGCCTCCCCTGTATGTATCCGCGTTGCAGGGGGTGCACGTCTTTCACCGCGCCCCTGCAATGCTCGATCTCGTCGGCTGGCAGATCTGTCGGCCCTGGAGATCCCTGAGAGCTGCACGACAGTGTAAAGTGGTGTGATGACGTCACACCGCTTACACTGCTCAGCAGCTCCTGGACCTGGACGTGGGGACCGTGGTTAGGGGAGTGTTTTTATTTTATGATTAGCTACGACCTGGCTACAAGGGGGCATCTACCTGGCTACAAGGGGGCATCTACCTGGCTATGGGGGCATTACCTGGCTACATGGGGGCACCTACCTGGCTATCGGGGCGCCTACCTAGCTATGGGAGCACCTATCTGGCTATGGAGGCACCACCTGGCTACAAGGGGCATCTATCTAGCTACAAGGGGGCACTACCTGGCTATGGGGGCACTACCTGCCTATAGGGGCATCCTACCTCATATAAGGCATCTACCTTCCTATATTTGGCACTACCTGACTATAGGGCACTAACAGTCTACAAGGGGCCACTAACTGTGCTACAATGGGGGCACAACTGCCAATAGGGGATCTACCTCCTAATAAGGACTACTACCTGACTATATGGGCATCTGCCTGCCTATAGTGGGGGCATCGACCTACCTATCGGGGCACGCCCTGGCTATAGGGGCATCTACCTGACTATAAGGGACTACTAACTGGCTACAGGAGCTACTACATGGCTACAGGGGCTACTACATGGCTATGGAAATTTCTTCACCTCGCCCTGAGTGCAATTTAGCCTAGGAACGGCCCTGCACAAGTGTAATCGTGAGCTGTTTTTTTTTTACGTAATTCCGGCCATAAAAATAAGTGACGTCAATCATTGAGCCGTTTTTATCTGTAAAATCCCATTAGAAACAGTTGGTGATATGGATTTTTTTTTCAAAATATACGCATTGAAATACACCTATAATCACGCGTTTTTTTAAGCAGATTTGGAAGCGTAAATTCACACTTCAAAAAATCTTTGTGAACTGACCAGCAGATATCTCGCGCCGTGGACTTTGTGTCGCCACTCCCTGCTCTCTGACTAATCTGGAAAGGATAGCTGGATGTTCACCAGAGTAACCTGTGTGCCGATATCAGAGCAGAAAAATCCTTCTATCACCTACCAAAGTAATTCCAAAAGAGCAACGTATTTGAAAAATCTGTTTAAGTTCCCTACATATTGAAAGCTAATCTTTGTAGTGAGACAACCCTTTTAACCCCATAGTATTGTATAAGACAAGACACTGTTAAAGAGGTTGTCTCACTACAAGGATTGCTTTTTATGTTAAAGATATTGGAAAAGCAATAACTTTGCAATATGTGTCCATTAACAATGTCCTACCTATTCTGCAGATAATCCCTCTAATATGGGACTCATCAGCTCCACAGATCGCTGTAGCTTACAGACCTGTTCAATCTCTCATGATAGCTGCCAGCACTGGTTGCAATAGCTACGGCCTGCTTCACTGCAGCCTAATAGGAGCCAGTAAACATGCCCCTGAATACAAAATGAAACCAAGAAAACAGGAATGAGGTAAGATGAGTCAATTTAGTGAGACAACCCCTTTAACCCCGTAACGACTGCCCACCATCTATTGACGGCGGGCATTTCAGGTCGTTTCGTCTGCAGTGGCATCTTTTGACGTCGCTGCAGATATTGGGGTTTTGCACTGCCCGGTGCCACAGCTGGCTGTACTACATGGCCTTGTTCCTGCCGCAGTAAGTCCTAGGGACCTAGAGTAGCCCAAGACCTGTTTGTGTAAGGCTATGTTCACACGGCTTAACTGCGGGACGTAATTATGCCCCGCATTTACGCCGTGTGAACGGGGGCGGGAGCGGGGGAGTGAGCGGGGTCCGGTGCACTTCACACGGCATTGACTTGCATTACACGGCGCGTATACGCCGCTGGTAATTCACGATAGTTCCCTTATCTCCCCCGCGCTGCGATACCGCCGAGCCATAGGAGAGGAGCACGTAATCCATGGTTCTCTAGAGAAACCGTGGATTAACCGTAATGAATGGGCCATTTATCAGCCCCGTAATTTCGCACTGTTCAATCGGCACTGTAAACTCCTCGTCGCGTAAGTTATGGACTACGAAATACGCCCATTTTAAGCCGTGGGACCGTGCCTAACAAGCACCACTGTGGTGAGTCTGCCGCTAATTGCTGCCCTGTGTTTCAAAACTGACACAGATTATAATGTATTAGCCTATACGAATATGCTAATATATTACTAAGTGTAAAAAAATATGTAAAAATGTAACACAGTTATCCCTTCATGGGATTAAAAAAAAAAAAAAAAGTAAAAATCATAAAAAAGTGTAGATAAAATGAATAAAATAAATAAAATAAAAATAAATATTTAATAAAATGTGCATACATGACACACACAAAAAGGCCGACTCATATTTGATATCCACACAACCATAATAACCTGTACAATTAATCTAACATGTTATTAAGGATGAAATGTGAATGGTGTGTACAAAACATACATAAAAAACAAAAAATTGAAAAATAAAATCTGCAATAAATTATAAGTGAATTAAATCTATTCCCCCCAAAAATAAATTTCTCCCGCATAAAACAAGACCTCATACAACTGTGACATTGAAAAATTAAAAAGTTACAACTGTTGAAAGGCAAGGAGGCAAAAATGAAAAGGGCTAAAGTGGTGTTCTCCCAATGCTGTTTCACAGAGCCTGCTCTTCACAGCCAGCTTCAACTCCCACTCTCTGATTTCGGCATGTTAGCAGTTTACGCAGGTGACTGACATTAAAGCTCTGCTATTCCTACTGACCCTGATACAGGGACATTGGTGATGGAGAGGTTTTAAAAGTGGAGTAGAAAGCTACAGACCCTTTAGAGCTCTGTAGCCTTGTGTCCTGCATCAATAAATTCCCTATAACAGGATTAGCTAGGAATAGCAGAGCTAAAATGTCAGTCACTGCTGTAGAACCACTTACAGCCTGAACAGGAAGTGGGAGCCTGAAGCTGACTGCGAAGTTCAGGTCTTGTGAAACAAGAATGTTAATAACTACTTAAAAAATAGTCCATGAAATTGATAGCATAAAAACACGGCAAAGCCACTACTACCATAATCTGTTGCGATGCAAGAACCACCATGATTGTTAAACTGAAGGGACTACAGCGATGCTCCATTCATTACAGAAACACAGATCCATTCACTTAAACTGCAGGGATCCTAGAGGTCAGAACCCCACCAAAGAGAATGATATGTTACATCCTAGAAAGAGGCCATCATATTAGATTGAAAAAACCCTTCAAGGTAATCTTTTGAGGATTCTCATAGAGCCTGTGCCAGCTGCTGATGTAGCACTACTAATTATATTATTCGTCAGCTCCGTAAGGTTCCTCGAGGAACTAAAACAGAGAAACATTATTTTGGATGATCAGCAAATATAACATGTCTGCAGGAGAATTCAGTTTATGAAGGAAAGCAAAAAATCCACTTAAAGGGGTTTTATCGTTTGAAAGAATCAGCTCAAGCGTGCGAAGCTTCACTTTCAAATGCAGGGGCGAGTCTCTTCTCTCAGTAGGCGTGTATCTCCTGCCAGGAGGCGAGTCTCCTCACTGAAGAGCTGTGACATCATTAGTGTGTGAGCAGGGGAAGGGGGAGGATGTCAGCTTTGCAGCCCTCCTGCTTCTGGCTGTAGAGCTCTCGTGCTTCTGGTTCAGAGCTCTCATGCTTCATGGTGGCAGAGTTCTCAGCTCCAGGCTGCACAAGCTGCTTGTAACCACTACCTTCATTGCTGTAATTGCTGTTATACACACAGCCTGAACTGATGAAACAAGTAGAGCAGACTGTATAAGGGTGCGTTCACACGGCAAAGGACAAAAAGAGCTCTGTTTGTGCCTTGTCGGAATTGTCCATTTCAAGCGGTTTTTGGACTGTTTTATCCCCTTTTTCCCAGCAGTTTTTGGACCATTTTTCAAGCTGAATAGTGAGTGCAAAAGTATTCCTGACCGGTGCAAGAAACCATGTGATTTTTTTTTATCTCCACAATTTAACAATGATGCACAAAGGCCAACTTTTTTACTTTCACTTTAAACACATGTGCACGTTAACAGTGTAAAAATTTGGTTAGTTTAGGCTACAAAGAGGATTTATAGACTCTCGTCTATGCTTTGCAGGACCTTCCTGTGTAAAAAAAAAAAAAAGTGCAAAAGGACCTCCAAACACACCCACTATATTTATATATATATATTTTATATATATATATATATATATATATATAATTTTGTATAATATATATTATAAAATATTATATAAAATTATATATATATGTATATATATTAAATGTATTATAAAATGTATATATAATTCTTCACTTTTTTTGCAAAAAACGAAAACCGCATTAAAAGCCGCTTGCTCAGTTTTGAGCGGTTTACATTGACTCCAATGTTAATCTTCTGTCTAGAAACCGGTTGGAAGAATGAACATGTTTTATGTTTAGCGGACCGCTGCTGGTGTGAAAAGCCACCTGGCGGAAAAACAGTGCAGTAGGGACTGCTGGACGTTTTTTACATTGAAGTCTATGGGAGAGAGTTGCTTGCAGTCCAAAAACCCTTGCTGTGGGGACATGCCCTAAGACTGTTATATGGGGGGAGCACAGGGTATAAGACTGTGTTATATGAGGGGAGAGTGAATCTAGCAGTTACTCAGTACATAGAATGATCATTGGAGCCATCACATAGAGCTGTCCCAGCTTCTCTCTTACACACACAGCCATCTCAGGCAGCTCCATTCTCACAGCTCAGAAGGGAGCGAGCACAGAGTGTGCAGGCAGCCAATCACAGCGCAGGGGGCGTGTCCAAACAGGTTGAATGAAATGACAATCAGCCAATCACAGAAAAGGGGGCATGCCCCGACCAGCAGCTGCGGAAATAGCTGTAGATGCACAGTTTAGCTCATATCTACTATACTAAGTGACTTAGGTAATGCAAACCAATTACAAAAATGCTTATTTTTACTGTCCCCATCATTAGAGACATGATCTTTGTAGCGAGAAAGCCCCTTTGATATCTGTCATAAAAATACAGGCTACTGTTTATGCCGCCTACATTAGGCAAGGAATAGTGGCACCTACATAGCACAAAAGCTTGCATTGATGATAGTGTGCTGTTCTTTACAACAAATTACCTTACCAAGTGGTCAAGCTCTTCTATTGAATATTAAAGGGGTTGTCTCACTGCATTGATTAATCTTACCTCAGTTCTGTTTTCTTGGTTTAATTTTGGATTCAGGGGCGTGTTTACTGGCTTCCACTAGGCTGCAGTAGAAGCCAGGTCTGTAGCTATAGCGACCAGTGCTGGCAACCTATCAGGAGTGATCAAACAGGTCTGTAGCTATAGCGACCTGAGGAGCTGATGCAGCCCATACAAGAGGGGATATCTAGGAATAGGTAGGACACTGTTAATGGACACATATTACAAAGTGACTTGTTTTTGCAAGATCTTTAACATAAAAAGCGATCCTTGTAGTGAGACAACCCCTTTAAAGATACCTCTCTCGCCGCAATCCTTCACTTAGTTCATGCTCATTTTCCTTTCATTACGCTACACCTTCTGAGAGGATCTCGTTAAATGTTTTAAGGGAAATTGTGAACATTTTCATTGCCCACCTATGCGGCACAGTCAAAACAAATATCCTTCTTTAGATATTGTACTTACACTAAGATCTGTCAATATTTATATCAATGTTCATATGGGTCGCCAAATTACAGCAAATCTTAATTCTCCTCAAGGAGTCACGAGGTATAGGCCTTCCAAATCTCTACTAAGACTACACTTTCATGTGGATGGTGGAATAATGCTGACACAAGAGCTCCTAGAAGCGAGCGGAATTAAAGTAATCATATTCATGAAAGGGTTTTTTCCCCAGACAGAAGATAGGTGTTAAGTGTCTGGATAAAACCACTACTGGAACAACCACCAATTAGGAAAGTAGATCCCAAGTCCCTTATTTGAATGGAACAAGGGTTGAGCAGATGGTTTGGCTTTACTTTTAGTCATATTACAAGGTTTACTGAGTCGAATGTGACTTGTGGAACGCTACATCCAATAAGTCCAAGAATGTGACTTGAGAAATACTACATCCAAAAGGTCCAACAGAGTCCAACCTGTTTTTTCTTTTAGCATATTTGAATACATTGAAATTTCAGTGGAGCGATCATGTATAAGTTTCTACACACATTCATGGTGCCTCTTTTATATGAGGCTTTGTCTAGAGCCTTTCACCCTACCAACCAGTACTCTACTCTGCACTAATGACAGGAAAATTACCCAAAACATCTGTTTGCAAATTAATATCTGATCTGGCTTTGCTCCCAGTCATACTAGTGAGTCAAATGTGATTTGAGGAAACCTACATCCAATAGGTGAGTCATATCTCTTTTCCCCTCAAAGGGGTTGTCTCACTACATTGATTCATCTTACCTCAGTCCTGTTTTCTTGGTTTTACTTTGAATTCAGGGGCGTGTTTACTGGCTTCTACTAGGCTGCAGTAGAAGCCAGGTCTGTAGCTATAGCAACCAGTGCTGGCAGTGCTGGCTTGATCAGGATAAATCAAACAGTTCTGTAGCTTTAGCGACCTGAGGAGCTGATGCAGCACATACAAGAGGGGATATCTAGGAATAGGTAGGACACTGTTAATGGACACATATTGCAAAGTGACTTGTTTTTGCAAGATCTTTAACATAAAAAGCAATCCTTGTAGTGAGACAACCCCTTTAAGTTTCTAATCACTGAAACTCAGCTCTTATGGCTTTCCTCATGGGTTGAATAGCAGACACTAATCAGATTTACATATGTTGTTAGGACTACTCGCAAAGAGAAACATGAAATGGATATATATACTGTACAAGGTTCAGTGATAGCCGGCAGATCTCAAGGCTACATCTGTCAGTACTTGAAGAATCTGCTCTCTTGCTTGAGGGCCTCTGTGTTAAACTATACATCTTTCTGGTAGAAAATTACAACACTCAGTGACCTGAGGAGGTGATGCAGCCCATAAAAGAGGGGATATCTCAGAATAGGTAGGATAATGTTAATTGACATATATTGCAAAGTGATTTGTTTTTGCAAGATCTTTAACATAAAAAGCAGCAATCCTTGTAGTGAGACAACCCCTTTAAGCTTATTTGCATCAATTCAGTTGAACAGTGTAATTAGTGTTGCACTTCAGATTTGGGTAGGTCCGATCTTTCCCAACTCAAATTATGCCAGAAAGTTTGGGAAAATTGTGCAACCAACTCGTAGTCTGCCAGTAAGGAGGAAAAAGGAAGTGTATCATTTATTGAATAATACACTTCCTTTTTCCTAACTGGCAGGCTGCTGATTGGTAGCATGATTTGTGCATCATTGGTTCAGCAAATTTTCCAACTGGCTCAAATCGAATCTGAAGCCCAACACTTAGGGGGACATATATGAAAACTGACTAGGTCTAAGACTTTTCTTGTTGCCCATAGCAACCAATCAGAGTTGTCCTTTCATTTCATATAGTGCTCCAAAGAAATGAAAGGGGAACCCTGATTGGTTGCTATGGGCAACAAAGAAAGTCTTAGAACTACACAGTTTTCATACATGTCGCCCTTAGTGTAATGCTTCATATCCCCTTTGGTGGCGCGAAGTCCAGAATTTCCAAACAAATGAAAGCTTTAGGCTCAGTCCACACGACGAGTATTTTAAGATGGAATCCAACTAGAAATACTTGTGTAAAACCAAAAGTAAATCATCCCCATTGACCTCAATTCTTGTTGGTCGGTTTTTAAGAGTAAAAAAACCCAAAAACTTAGAACATGTTCATTCTTTCGTCGTATTCCATGTGGAAAATTTAATATAGAGGTCAATGGGGATGGCTAAAAACCTAGGGCCACACGTATGAAAACTGTCTAGGTCTAAAACTCACTTTGTTGCCCATAGCAACCAATCAGAGCTCATAGCAACCAATCAGAGTGCCCCTTTCTTTTCATATAGTGCTCTGGAACAGTAAAAGGGGAGCTCTGATTGGTTCCTGTGGCCAACAAAGTGAATTGTAGACCTAGACAGTTTTCATAAATGTGGCCCCTAGAGTTAAACGCGTCCAAAATCTCAAAGACATGAATGGGCCTTGTTTTCTGACTGTAAATCCGCCAGAGGAAAAAAAACAAAATCCACACGAAATACATTGTCCGATACAGTTTTCAACAGTAGAATCCGCTGAAAATTTTACTCGTTGTCTGGACATACCCTACGGCTACGTTCACACGGCTTATCCACGGCGTAATTGCGGGGACGAATTTCGCCTGCAATTACAATGTGTGCTCAGGGGTGGGGCGGGGGAGCTGGCAGCTCACCGGCCCCATAGACATTCATTATTCTCGGCGCGTATCCTGCCGTGAATAATTGACATGTCATATTTCGCGAGCGGGAGAGGAGACGGAAGGGAGAGGAGACGGAATCCATAGTTCTCTTGTGGATTACCGTAATGACTGGGGCGGATTTCAGCCGTATTTCGCGCAGTACGGTGCGAAATACGGAACAAAATCCGTCCCAAAATAAGCCATATGAGCATGGCCTTACAATGAAGTTCAAGTGTTGGTCCAGGCTCGTAAGGGGGGACAGCCACCAAATCTAGATTACTTCTAGGCAGATTGAGATTTTACTGTTAAAACTTGTTAGTTAAAGGGGGATAAAAATGGTCCAGTAGATTAGTGTTGGTAGACTCATTGGCTTTTGTCAAGCTCTGCTGCGTTACTGGTAATAGATCACTATTGAATGTAACAATACGTGCCATTTCCAGGGAAGGTTGGAAGCCTCGCACACGGAAGTGTCTTCAGTCATACAGAACTTAAGATTCAGGTAAGCAACAAGAGTTGTATAAACTTGTCAGGCCGGTTGTGGTATGAAGGACACTCCCAAAGAAAGGTCACTTCAAGTTAGTTTATCATTAACCCTTCTACTGCTCGTTTCCTCAATGATTGCTCTTGAATTTATATGATATGCTGTATATGATTTAGTACTACTATAGACAATGCGCGAGTACAGTAGATGATTACATTTGTCATCTGGTTGGAATACAGAGAAGAGGAGCCTAAAATGTGTCAAGAAGATACAGTGCCTTGTGAAAGTATTCGGCCCCCTTGAACTTTTCAATCTTTTGACACATTTCAGGCTTCAAACATAAAGATATCAAATTTTAAATTTTTTGTGATTAATCAACAACAAGTTGGACACAATTATGAAGTGGAACGAAATTTATTGGATATTTTAAACTTTTGTAAAAAATAAAGAACTGAAAAATTGGACGTGCAATGTTATCCGGCCCCCTTAAGTGAATACTTTGTGGTTCCCCCTTTTGCTGCGATTACAGCTGTAAGTCGCTTGGGGTTTGTCTCTATCAGTTTTGCACATCGAGAGACTGAAATTCTTGCTCATTCTTCCTTGGTGCAGCTGGAGCTCAGGTTGGATGGAGAGCGTTTGTGAACAGCTGGAGCTCAGTGAGGTTGGATGGAGAGCGTTTGTGAACAGCTAGAGCTCAGTGAGGTTGGATGGAGAGCATTTGTGAACAGCTCGAGCTCTGTGAGGTTGGATGGAGAGCGTTTGTGAACAGCTGGAGCTGGGTGAGGTGGGATGGAGAGCGTTTGTGAACAGCTGGAGCTCAGTGAGATTGGATGGAGAGCGTTTGTGAACAGCTGGAGCTCTGTGAGGTTGGATGGAGAGCGATTGTGAACAGCTGGATCACTGAGGTTGGATGGAGAGCGTTTGTGAACAGCTGGAGCTCAGTGAGGTTGGATGGAGGTGTTTGTGAACAGCTGGAGCTCAGTGAGGTTGGATGGAGGGCGTTTGTGAACAGCTGGAGCTCAGTGAGGTTGGATGGAGAGCGTTTGTGATCCGCAGTTTTCAGCTCTTTCCACAGATTCTCGATTGGATTCAGGTCTGGATGTGACTTGGCCATTCTAACACCTGGATACGTTTATTTGTGAACCTTCCCATTGTAGATTTTGCTTTATGTTTGGGATCATTGTCTTGTTGGAAGATAAATCTCCGTCCCAGTCTCAGGTCTTTTGCAGATTCCAACAGGTTTTCTTCCAGAATGGTCCTGTATTTGGCTCCATCCATCTTCCCTGTCCCTGCTGAAGATGGTTGATGTTTGAAGCCTGAAATGTGGCAAAAGGTTGAAAAGTTCAAAGGGGGCCAAATACTTTCACAAGGCACAAGTTGTAAGATCAGTGGTGACATACTTGTACTCTGTGACAAGCACGAAAGTAGTATATGGCTCATTACACTGAATGTAAATCAACCAGGAATTGGACAGAGTTCTTCTGATCTTTTATAGCTTTACTGAGAATCACAGTACAGTTTGTTCTCTGGTTTTATTTTTTTACGACCATCTACTAAAGAAGGAGGTCCTAGAAAAAAGTCTCGAGGTACTTTTCAGAGCTGGAGCACTAAAGCCCTGCTCACTAAAGTCTCCTAGGTAAATTTAGGGGTTGGGTGTGCACACCTCATAAGTAGGAGTATAGTAACTCTTTGAATATGGACCCCTTAAGAGGAGTCCCAACCATTGTATAGTAGAGGATCTATGTGAAACAAAATTGAAAGGTTGAAGTAAAAAAAGGAGCTTTATTAATTACGTAGGCTCGATGTACAAACAACATAGGTGAAGCATGAGAGAAGGGGGAAAAAGTTCATATCATAGGAAATTCCACATAGGATGGGGCCATCTGGTATTCTTCCTTATCTTGTAGAGGTATTGACCGCTGTATGCTTTGAGAGAGTCTGGTTTCTTCTGAGCCTGTGGAAAACAGATGCTGAGTTCCAATAGGAGTGTAGAATAAGCGGTAAACCTTTGGTTGTAAGGCAAGGACCCACGAAGTGACGGTGTTTTTGGTCACAGGAATCTCTTGGACTTTGTAGTTGTTCTCTGCTCTGGATGACCTCTGTGGCGTACCGATATGTAGAAGTATAATAGTCATACACAACGTTTCGGGTTGCATGAACCTAGGTCAGGTGTAAACACTAGAGGAGGAGGGACTGGTGTCTGGAGCAGAGCTCCTATAATATGAACTGTTTTTACTTCAACCTTTCAGTTTTGTGTGCCGTGGATCCTTTACTATACAATTGATGGTGAAGCCTCCTAAGGTCTGTTTCAAATCTGCGCCGTAGGTTCTGTTCAGTGGACACCAATTGCATCCATTGGGCAACATTGACTGCAATAGGTCTGTTAGGTTTCACAGAAAAAAAGAGCAGCTTGCTGCCCAATTTTTCCCGTCTTTCCCAGCAAAATTTGTGACAGAGCTTCCGAGTGGGATCGCCACTGTTGATGCAAACCAGGCCTAAGGGCCATTCAGTGTCTCTGGAATTGTCTTGACAGTGGCTTCTGGAAGCCCTGCCAACTCAGGGGCAGACTGCGCCAGCGGGGTACCAGAGGATCTTCTAGAGAATTCAGGCTTTGATAGAGAAATTGGCCCCTAAGTTTCAGCAGAAACATCCTGCTTTGGTGGTGACTTTGGAGACAATTATTTCCGACTAGAACCTATTTCTTATTGGTTGATTAGCATATAATCTATTAGACTCCGTCCACATGATGAGTATTTCAAGCCTTAGGGTATGTTCACATAGTGTATTACGGCGCGTAAAGTACACGCCGCAATACGCCAGGTGCTTTGGAAGCAAGCGCTGATCTGCGCGTATTTCCAAAGAACAGGTGGGGGGAGGCGTCAGCCGCAAACAATTGACATGTCAATTCTCCCCCCATGCGTACCATACGATTGTCTGGTACGCGCGGGGGGACAACACGTAATCCATAGCTCTCATAGCTCATTACCGTAATTGCGGCGGGCATTTCGCCGGCATGTATCGTAAGCCTTGTGAACATACCCTAAGGGGCCATTCACATGGCTTATTCTGGAACTGATTCCAGCCGTACTGCGCGCCGTATTTGCGCTGCAGTACGGCTGGAATCCGTCCCAGTCATTACGGTAATCCACAGTTCTCTGTGGACTCCGTCTCTTTTCCCCGCACGGCGAATACGCCGAGGTGGGAGAAAGTGACATGCACATTATTTACGGCATGTACGCGCCGTGAATAATGAGTGTCTATGGGGCCGGCGAGCTGCCGGCCCCCCCCGCCCGCCCACCCTGCACGGCTGCCGGCGTAATTGCGGGGCGAAATCCGTCCCGCAATTACATCGGCTTTAAGCCATGTGAACTAGCCCTTCCTCTCCTAAGCAACTGAAGTTGGGTGGGACTGCAGCGTGATTGACAGCTCTGTTCTTAGGCTCTGATGTGCCTCAGTTCTGTGTTGGGAGATCGCTGAGCAAAGCTCTGTAAAGCAATACTAACTGATAATGATGATCTATAGTGATGATTGATGTGTGCTTAGGCAGCAGGAGATAAAGAGGAACATATAAGATGATGCAATCAGCAGTCTTCATTTTTTAAAAGCATAACAAAAAGTTCGCTCTAAGCGGAAATGGTGACCAACGATGCTGGAGACGTCAAGGAGAGCGCAATGCATCAGCCAGGTCAGATACAGTGAACATCATAGAAAAATAAACCTCCCAACACTAGAATTGTGTTTTATTTTGGTCACTTCATATCTCCCGAAAATTGGGATAAAAAGTGATCAAAAAGTCACACATAGACCAATATGGTACCGATAAAAAGATGGAAAAATAAAAAAAAAAAGTTATTGGTGTCAGACAACGGTACTACTACATAAGTTTAAAAAATAAAAACAATGTTTTTTTTTAAAGTGCTAAAACATAACGAAAATGCTAAAAAAGGTAACATCACTACATTTGTACCAAACTGCAGAATATGGATAACGTCATTTATACCGCACAGTGAACGCCATAAAATTGAATCCTCACAAAAATGGTGCAATTGTGTTTTTCTTCATGTATCCGGCCCACAATTCTTTTTTGTTCCCCATTACATTATATGGTACAATAAATGGTACCTTTATAAATGACATCTTGTAGTGCAAACAACAAACCCTCATATGTTTAGATTGAAAAATAAAAAAGACTCAATGTGACAAACAAAAAATGCTGGAAGATGTTAAAAGGTTTGCTCCTCTCACATTTATGGCATGTCAAGTAGATATTTTTGTCTTGTTAACTGTTGCCTATTAAACTACCTATTATGGCTTTCTATGTGCATCTGATAACATTTGTCAATTAAGTTGGTATCCTTAAAGGAGTTGTCAATGTTTTATTATTGCTGCAATTAAAAAAATTAAATTAAAGGGGTTGTCTCACTACAAGGATTACTTTTTATGTTAACGATCTTGCAAAAACAAACCACTTTGCAATATATGTGTATTAACAATGTTCTACCTATTCCTAGATATCCCCTCTTGTATGGGCTGCATCAGCTCCTCAGGTCGCTATAGCTACAGACCTGTTCAATCTCTTACGATAGGCTGCCAGTGCTGGTTGCTATAGCTACAGACCTGGCTTCTACTGCAGCCTAGTAGAAGCCAGTAAACTCACCCCTGAATTCAAAATGAAACCAAGAAAAACAGGACTGAGGTAAGATGAATCAATGTAGTGAGACAACCCCTTTAAAAATAAAATAAAAATTAGTGCTGTGAATGGTACGTGACCATTGTAGCCAATATGTGGCTTCAGAAGTCATATGCCATTCCATTGACATTACTGCTCAGTAGGAGAACGGCTTGTGAGCGAGATTTTAAGAATATGGTATGTGACCTAAGATACCTTTGATCCTGGCGATTTAACTACTTGCATAGTTAGGAGCTGCGGTAATTGTACAGCATTCTGCAATACATTATTATTGCAATATAGTGTAAAAGTGATTGTGCCCCCCAGTGGTCAAGTATCCTAGGAGGACTAAAAATCTGTTTATAAAAAAAAGTGTACAGAGATTAAAAATGAAAAAAATTGAAGTTCAGAAAAACCCCCTTTTCCTATTTTTACTTATAAAAAAACAAAACGAAAAAATTTATTATTGCCACGTCCATAAAAATCCAGTATATTAAAATATCATCTTATTTAGGCTGGATGGTGAACATAATAAAAAAAACAATTCTGAAGACCAAAATTTTAATTTTTTGGTTGCTTTGCTGCCACAAAAAATGTAAATAAAATACAGCTTGTCTTGCAAAAAACCTGCTATGTTGACAAAAAGTACAAAAGTTCGTTGTGTGTGTGTGTGTGTGTGGGGGGGGGGCCTGTTTCAAAAAAAAACAAAACCACCAAAAATTGCTGCGTCAGGAACTGGCAAAAGCTACTGCATTATAATCAAAGGTGCAGATTTTCATATTCTTACACGTGAAAATTTTTGCAGTTGAAAAGCTGATTACTAGCGCCACCATGAGGTACATGCTTACAATAGCACTAATGAGTACTACAACTAGAACATAGTCTGGCACTTTCACTTTACATACTGATACCAGACTGTGCTATATAATAGGAAATAAATTTGATAAATGAATTGTAGCTGTAATGGCTGCTCGCCGGGCTCCTGACCGGTGGAAGTCAAGCATCTGTTAGACTTGGAAACATCCAAATAGTATTATATTGATTCCATATAAAGAAGTATTTCATGGTATTTTTTACAGTTTAAGCCATGACCCTGTGCAGCGCCTATCCTTGCCGGACCATCTCACCCACCATGTCTCCCCAATAATGACTCTGAGACATAGATTGGATGTATTGGCCACAGCAGCCATTTTATTAACATAACATTAATACACCAAACATTAGAAAACGAATGAGTATAGCCCCTCTATACCCATTCGACCACTCATAACCACCTTTTTCTAAACAGTCCTTCCTAGTTAACACTTGGGGCTGAGGTCCTTGGAGTTACCATAACCCCCGACCAAGCCTGGCGACCAATTCTCCAAACAGTAGCTTCCCCTCAGCCATCACACAAGCCCAAGGGCACCAAAAAACCACCTCAGGTGGCTCACCACTTTTTCCCTGCTCCCAAGGACCATCCCCTGCGGAGCCCCAAACCTTCGCCAGACCGTCAATTCCAATTAGGACCAAGCCGAAACCTGACTCCCCACCAAATATTCACTGACTCCATGGACCCCCATCCCGCCAGCCACTGCGACACCAGTAAACCTAACGTGACTACACCCTAACCAGCACCTCCAACCTTCCCAAACCCAGCACCTCTCGCCACAACAAAAAAAGGGGAGGGAGGGTGGGACTCACTCAGATTGTCTCTCTGCGCCGGATTGTTCCCGCGCGGCGCGGGGCAGCGGTTATATATCCCCGCCCTCCCCCACCGCGCGTCACCCGGCGCATGTCACGCATCGAACGCTGTGCGCCACGCGTCACGCGCCGCGCGCCAACTTTGCCTTACTTCTGCCAGGAGCCGGCGCGCCGGGTCATGTGGGGCCTCCCTCCAGGGCTGCGCCCCAGGTCCGGCCCCGCTCTGGAATACTCTATAGGTGTCTTATCTAGATTTTACCAGTTAGTGTAACCAGAATATCCATCTCTTTGTCTGGATGGATTACTATTACACTTATTACTTTATTTAGCACCATCATATTTCACTGTACTTTACATCTTAGTACATTTACCATTAATACATTATCACTACTACATAGAAAAGCAAGTATTGACCCCCCACCTGTACTGAACCCATGATCACTAGTGATAAGTTATTAACAAGTTACGTGACCTTTAAAATCCGGTGATTTCTTACCCAGGGTTAAAAAGAAACCTTAATAACAATCTTGAATAAGAGCAATAAATAAAAAAAAACTACATTAAAAAATTTGTATTACCAGCAGTCTGACTTACATCTGTCTCCTAGTTTCAAACAGCGACTTATGGGGCATGGCTCAGCGTGCTGACATCACACACTGAGTCACGCCCCATAATTTGGAACATCGCAAGTCTTCCTCTGCCCACTGTGTCGTTCGACCGGTACAGCACAGAAGATATTTTTAAACTTCATCCCGCCTTGCGCTGGGAACCTCCATCTTCAGGCCAGCATAACAGCTCTCCCTCATGCCGCTCTGGTCTTGCACTATTTGCCCCGGCATGGCAGGTCTGTTCTTAGTGTTTCTGATCCACCCGAACCTATAGGGGCTTATTTCGCCGCGGGTTGGCGCCGTACTGCGCGCCAGATTTGCGCTGCAGTACGGCTTCAATCTGTTGCAGTAATTACTGTAATCCGCAGTTCTCATAGAGAACAGTGGATTCCGTCGCTCCTCCCCTCGGCGAACCCGGGCGGGCGGGGGGGAAAGTCACTAGCACATTATCCGGGGCGCAATACGCCCGTGGATAATGCCAGTCTATGGGGCAATCCGGCTCGCAATTACGGCTTGAATAAGCCGTGTGAACACGGCCATACAGTGTACAGTGTATCAGTACCCATTAATTTAGTCTGTGTGGCATGCTGGCACTTGTATTTGTGGAACTACAAGTGCCAGCTTGCCACACCACACTTGTACAAATTGTATTGCACATTTTTTAACATGTGCTGCTGAGGCATGCTGGCACTTGTAGTTCCATGTTCAACAGTTAGTAGCTGTGGAACTACAAGTGCCAGCATGCTAAAGCAGCATATAAGAGACAGAAAGTGAGGTGAAATCTTCTAAACAGGGGCTCAGACAGTAAAACAAATGTAACAGGGATGTTATCCCTTCCCTGCACTATCCAAAACTAAAAAACAAGTGGGGCCGAAGTAACATTTAATAAATCTATCTGTTCTGACTTACATACACATTGAACTTGAGAACAAACCTACAGTCCCTATCCTGTTTGTAACTGGGGGACTGCCTGTATTTATATAATAATAACATTGGAACCAACATAATCGGCTCCTTTCTCCTCCTCTGTCATGTTATTGAATGTTTTAATTAGCCATTTTTTGAGGCGAGCCATGGACACATAGATTATTATTAAACAGGTTTTGCCATTTGTAGCTTTCTATGCGCCTGTGCAGCTTTCCCTCATCCATGTCTGTGGGAGTTCAGAATACACCGGAGCACACTCACTTGGCTATATAGAAATGAAGTTGAAGAAATGTACAAGTGCAGCCATCTCCCCGCTTTCAGAAAGGACTTTGACAAATGGCAAAACCCGTTCATTCACTTCCCACTGCAGGGATTTTTTTCATGGTGAATTAGTTTTTGCCTCCCCGGTTTCCAAGACCTATAATTTAAAATGTTTCTGTCTTCATACCTCTATTAGGGTACGGCCACACATAGACATAACACCAGTCGGATTCTGTCTCATGAATGCGACCAGTATTTTGTCGTCTTTTGCATGGTTTCAGGGGACGGTTCAGTCTGCGGTTTGCAGATTCGCCCCTCCACCTCAACCTTGAAAATGACATCCCCCCGAAAACCCGGGGCAGAAGATAGGCTGTTCCAAGTTTTTCGGACCACCGGCGGTGTAAAAATCCTTCCCGCTGAAAATCTGTTCAGTATAGACTACTAAACAGTTTTCTATCAGCGTCTATGTGGATGGTTGACAGTCGGTTTTCAAATCCAAAAACTGTATGTAAATCCGACTGAAATCCCTTTTGGGGTTTGGGCATACCTTTCTTTTTAAAGTTACTATTTACCATATAATGTACTGGGAAACCAAGCAAAAATTATTTGAGTTGGACTGAAAAAAACACAATTGCACTATTTTTTTATATTCATTAGTTTTCTGTTTCATATAACTGACATTTTTGGGGCCTATGTATGAAAAAATGTCTACAAAAAAGACTGCTTTTTGCCCATAGCAACCAATCAGAAACCTAGCAACCAATCAGTTCTCGTTTTCTTTTTCAGAGCATAGATAAAATAAATGGGGCCTGATTGGTTCTTTGGGGGCAACAAAAAAACTTAGACCAGCAGTTTTTTTATACAAAGGCCCTTTGTCTTCACAGGGCAGTAAATTCCGTATACCACATTTTAGAGTCTTGTTATATTTATTACTTTTAAAAAAACAAAAAAAAAAATTTTTTTTTTTTAAAAAGCCATTGTAGGGACACCTCTGAGGTGGTGCCTGTTCAGGATGGGTGCTCTGCCAGTTCAGAGGGAATGTGCAAGGGACTTAAGCTTTAGGGGTTGTTTGGTGACTCTATTGTCCTTGCTGGGAATTTTTTGGGGGAATCTACTATATTTTTGGGGTGACAATATGAGCCGAAAAAAATATTGTATGGGCGTGTTTTTGCAATGCCCCAGTGGGTCCACAATCATAAGAAATTACTCATGAATTCATATATTGGTATATTTGCTTTTTTTGTGCAAAACATGGGCAACGTCTCTGTATTAACCCCGGCGCCTAAACACCTTTTTAAATAGATATTTGGGTGTATAATACGACAGTAT
>JAODAL010027389.1:0-55046 GCA_025379985.1 Phyllomedusa bahiana
AAATTATAGTATTTTTGTACCAAAAAAATTTTTTTAAAAAAAAAAACCCAAAAATGCATTGGTTGTTAAAGGCCCATCTCCCTCCCACACCAGGAGGAGATTGTCTATGTATCTCCCATACCACCTGATGTGGGAGGAGAAAGGGAAATCACCAAATGCACACGAAGATATTTGCTAGTGCTGGGGAGCATTTAGCTCCCATAGACGCACCATTTTTTTGAAGAAAGTACTGACCATTAAATTAAAAATAATTGTTAGTTAATAGCAAATCCAAACTTATGACTATAAATTCATTTATTACATCTGAATATCTACTTTTTCTCTTTCGTATACGAATACATGGGAGAGACTGACCCCGGACTGCCTTACCTTCCGTGCAATCACTCCTCGCTGAAGTAGGTGAGCTGAAACTTTCCATTGTTTTGATGTATAAATATTGTTTCGCACAATAAAAACACTTTCTTTGTTTTAAAGCACTTCAACATAAAAAAACTAAATAAATTAGATATTGCCATAACTGTCTTGACCAGCAAGTAAAACTAACTTGCCACGTATACTGCACAAAAAGCCTTGTCATACACACAGAAATTTGAAAAAGTTTGAAAATAGCAAATTTTTCAAATTTTTCACAATATTTTGATGTTTTTCACAACTAAACAAGGATTGTTTGGACCAAAATTTCTTACTAACTTAAAGCACAATGTGTCACGAGAAAACAATCGCTGAATCACATGGATAGGTAAAAGTGTGAAAAAGTTATTCTCAAGTAAAGTGACACATGTCAGATTTAAAAAAATGGAGCTCTGTCAGGAAGGTCAAAACCGGCTGTGTGGCTGTAAGAGATTAAACCTGAGAGTGGCATAAATTCTTTTCCGGATCATAAACAAGATTTTTCTTTCAGGTGCACAAACACTGTAAGATGCACCAAATGTATTATTGGGATTATCTAGTTCAAATAAAAATTAAATGATAAGCTGCTGGTGCCAAGCAAAATAAAAAAGGCCATAGTCACCTTCCTTCACTACCCTGTTCAAGCACTGAGTCTCCCTAGTCTTCTGTTTACCTTTCCTTCACTTCTAAATGGGACATCACTGCTGCAACTATTGATTGGAGGACAACCTACAACCCCATTAAGATTTAATACATCAGACGCATCTTAAAATTTAACATGCCCAATTATTTTTTTCACCAACAGATTATACACTCACCGGCCACTCACACTCACACTCACCGGCCACACCATGCTAGTAACGGGTTAGGCCCCCTTTTGCCTTCAGAACTGCCTCAATTCTTCGTGGCATAGATTCCACAAGGTGTTGCAACGATGCCAATTGGTACCAAGGGGCCCAAAAATGCCAAGAAATATTCCCCACACCATGACACCACCAACCCAGCCTGAAACCGTTGATACAAGGCAGGATGGATCCCCTGCTTTTGTTTTTGACGCCAAATTTGACCCTACCCTTTCCCAATGTCCAGCAGTCAAATTTTTGAGACTCCTAAAACCAAAGGCAACGGGTTTTTTAAATCTTCTACCCGTCCAATTTTTGATGGGGTTTTGGGGAAATTGGGGGCCCCGTTTTATGTTATTAGCTGAAAGGAGTGGCACCCGGGGTGGTCTTTGTTTCTGGGGCCCATTTTGACTCTAAATTGCCGTTCGTGCGTTTTAGAGATTTTCTTTGCCTTTTCCTTGGTTGTAAAGGGTGGGGTTTTGAGGGCACTGTTTCCTTTTTAAACCCGCCTTTGAACCCAGTCTGGGCCCTTTTTCCTTTGACCTCTGGCATCAACAAGGAAATTTTGCCCACAGGGGGGGCCGCTCACTGGATGTTTTTTCTTTTTGGACCATTCTCTTTTAAACATTTGAGATGGGTTTTGCGTGGGAAAAACCCCGGGATCGAAATTTCTGAAATACTCAGAACCCGCCCCTTTGGCACCAACAACCATGGACGTTCAAAAGGCCCCTAAAACACCTTTTTCCCCATACTGTTTCTCGGTTTTTAAATGCAGGGGGATTTTCCCTTTACCCTGTTTAAAGCCTAAATTTCACTGGTTGTGCCATGGGGATTGGCTGGAAATTTGAAAAATTTTGTTTTTAAAGAGCAGTTGGGAAAGGGGTACCCAAAAAAGTGGCCGGTGAGTGTTTTAACCCGTGTTTCCAATATTTTGAGTGAAACCCGAAAAAAAAAAACTTTCCCTCAAATGTGAATGGACAACTTTAAGTCAGAGCAGAGATATCTTGTGTACATCTGGGTCAGAGTTTCATTAAAAAGCCTTTGCTGATGGAAAAAATAAAGCATCTCTATTTTTCTGTTAAAATGACAAGCACCATGATATAAACCTGAAGAAACCCATTGCAGTCAATAGGGTCCATCTTGCACCATTGGTGTCCAGCCTGTAATGGGAATGGTATCATCTCTGAATGGAACCTCTGACGCAGATGTGATTTGAGCCTTAAATTTTGGAAACCCCGGAAAAAACCCCAAAAAACATTTGTGCACTTTTAAAGTAATGGGGAAATGCTTAATTTGTACAGGCGTAAAATAAGAACTTGCTATGTAAAGGTATGATCTTTTTCATGTACACAAACAACACAAGGTTAGAGAGTTTAATCTTTCAGTTGCCAAAGAGTGAAGAATTAATATAATTTCCAGTATTGCTACTGATCTTTAGTGGCACACTGACACTTAGTATACCTCAAGCCACTTCCTGCAAATTAGATCAATTGGCTTCATCAAAGTATATGATAGACAGTCAATTACATGATTGCTATTCATTAACATAATTTAAAATTACATAGGTAATGATAGGAATATTAGAAGTACCTTCACCTGAATTTGGGCAATAACGCAGCCACTCAAATGCTTCCATACTATAAATATAGAATAGATGTATGTAAGTTGGTCATAAAAAATTAGATGTTCACTCCAATGTATCTGCCACATGGTCTAATATGTCCTATTCATGATCAGAGCTCCTTGGGAACACCAAAGGATCAGATAATGCATTGCCTCCATATTAGCTATTTTGTTTAGTATTAAACATGTATTTCGGGACCAGCAGGTAAGGTGGGTAATCTAGATAAGAGAGATTGGATAGGTCATCTGATCACTGGAGTCAGGTAGATGTAAGTTGTCTGGTGATTGGAATGAGGGAGGAAGGGTTGGTGAGATTGTGAATTTGTTTTAACAGTTGTCAAATTGTGCCGTCCATTAACTTCTACATACTGTTCCGATTCTTTTGTCGATCTAAAGACAGTCAAAAAACAGGTCCATGGTCAGGCATTTGCCAGTCTTGCTTTTGTAGATTTACAGCCCATGTTATATTTGCCCTTGACTGTAGCCTTAAATTCTTCACCAGATAAGTGTAAGATTTGGCCAGACTGTGCAAATAAACCTGACCTTCAGTTATTCAGTGGAACTTTAACTTCAACAAATCAAAGCAAATCTCATCCAACCTCCATATAAAAGATCTGGCAAGTGCAAACCAATAAAACAAAGCAATTACCTGGGGATGAATTGTGTTCTGAGATTCCAGTGAAAATAAAAAGTGATAATACAGAGCTTGCTTAAGAGGTGTTCCAGAATTTATTATATTTTATTTCATTTATGCACAATGGTAGAAAGTTTGGGCCTAAGATTGGCCTGTTGTCAATCTTAGACAGGGTTTGCAATGTATTCATTTTAAGTAATTACCATTAAGCGGCTTTGAGTTATAGCTAGAGATGGGCGAAATGATTCTAATGAAGTGGAATTTGTTTAGAATTTCAGGAAAACTTCGATTCTGAACAAAGTCGAAGTTTGGGGTGATTCGCGGGAACGAAGCGTGATTTTGATTGATAAAATGGCTGCAAGCACATGGCGTTACATGGGGCAAAAAAAGTCTGGGAGGAAGAAAGGCATTAGCCTGCATGACATGTGCAGAGGGTGAAGCCAATTCAGAGACCGGCCGGGATTTTGTGCGTCACTGCACTATATAAGTCCGGGGCGCGACGCTGGGAATCATTTCCGCTCTCACTGTACTGAGTAGGGGAAGGTGCTGCCCGGCTGCTTATGATATCCTTTACTAAAGAACTCACCTTTTATACAGCGATTTTTTTGGGGGGGGGTCACAGCTTGTCTCAGAGACTGCTTCTCTCACGTTCTAATTCTGATTTTTGTGGGGCATTGGAACTGAAGTCCAGTGTGCGTCCAGTGGGCAGCTGCATATACTTTTAATGCTATATGCTCAGTTTTTGGCACTTTTGAATATCCAAGGGTTAGCTAAGCCTTTTTGCTGTTGTATTCAGTTAAAGAAACAGGTTTTTTACAATCCAAATCCCAAACTTCATTTTTGGTTTGCTCATTCTTTTGCGCAATTTAGATCCAGGGGTTTAAATTTAAAAAGCGTTGTTCTGTGTTTTTGGTCACTAAAACATCATATCACTGCAAAAATTTTAATCCCTGTAAAACGTAACTTTTACTGAGATATCTAAAAAATTTATACAATCTAAAACCCCTATAAATTACCACTACATCCTAAATTGATACAGCATTTCTGTGCACCATCCGTAGTGGAGTTGTCGCCCCCCGATAAAGGACGGCTCCGCTTTATTGACAGATATAACCCCCAAAATACGTGTATAAACACCTTAAATCCCAGCTATCCGATGCGTTTCCCCCGTTTCAAATTCTAGGGTTCATTTAGGGGATTTCAAAAAACTCTCGGGTGTGGAAAAAGAGTTTCGCTATATAAAACGGGATATACAATCAGTCTTGAATACATTTTACCTCCTATTTAGATTCAATTGGGAGATGATACTTGTTCCCTATCATCCCGGGTTGCCAGCATACCAAGAAGCTGCGGGGAGTATCTTTTCCTATACCTGACAGCACCCAAGTAAGTATCAGTCTCCCTATTGAATCTAAATAGGAGGTTATATTGTATTCAAGATGATTGTTTTATACGTTGTTATAAGCGTACCCCTTTTTCCACAGCGAGAGTTTTTTGAATCCCTGATGAACCCTAGAATTGTACGGGGGAAACGCGTTCAGGATAGCGGGGAAATTTAAGGTGTTTTATACCGTATATAGTTTTATTATCTGTCAATAAAGCGGAGCCGTCCTTTTATCAGGGCGACTCCCTCCAACTGACGGATGGTGCACGTATGCTGTATCATTTAGGTATGTAGTGGTAATTTATAGGGGTTTAGATTGCATAATTTTAGATATCTCAGTAAAAGTTACGTTTTAACAGGGATTAAAATTTTTTGCAGTGATATGATGATTTAAAAATCCTCTGTTAAATATAGAATTTGCAGAATTTCTTGTGGTAAACTAAAAGAAACTTTCTTTTTCACCCCCCAAAGAAGAAAAATTTTGGCTGTAGCTAATTCATATCCAAAGGGTTTTAATTACGGTTTTTTCTGTTGTTGTTTTTCCGTAAAATACAAGCCGTTTTAACACGCTCCAAAGCTGGTAATTGTTGGCAGCACATTTCTTTTGCGCAATTTACATCCAAGGGTTAACTAAGTATTTTTTGCAGTTGTACTTAGTAAAAGAAACGTTGTTTTTCAAATGCCAAAGAAGAAATTTTGGGGTGTAGCATAATTCATACCGAAGGTTAATTAAGCCTGTTTGTGCTTTATATTCAGTAAAATACAAAAGTGTTTTTAAACGGCACATGCAAGTACTTTTTTTCCCGCCCATTTGTGGAGCGCAAATTTATATCCAAGGGTTACCCAAGCTTGTTAGTGGGTTCATTTGAAGTGTGTGTATTTATCATATACAGATTCTTATCAAAAAAAAAGAGTTGAACATTTTAGAACAAACAGTTTTGTCAGACAGAGAGGTGGCAGGCTCTCAACCTGCGAGTGGCACAAACATTCCTAGAGCAGGCCAGGTGCCAGCACCCGCAAAGGGACGTCCCCAGCAGGGGTCATTCGGGTGAGGCCAGAAACTGCCGGTGTCATCTAGCGGCCGTTTTTGTGTTGTTCAGTAAACCCAATGGTTCTTGATCGGTTGACTAGGTCATCCACTTCCTCCCAAAATACTCTAACAACCCCACCCAATTCTTTGGGGGAAGTCAGACACAACCCTTGTTGGCGGGGGCCCCGGGAGGGTCAGCGGCCCTCACCTTTCCTAACCCCCCCTCTGCCCCAAGGGTTTTTCCCCTACCCCAGAGATCATTTTGTGGTCTGGGTTCAGCGCCACTATACAGAGGAGAACAATTTGGGGAGGGCGTCAGCGCTACTTGGCAGCGAAATAAGGGGGGCCAAATCCCCTGCTTCTGGCAGAGGCGGCAAAGTTTTAGATGTGGGAGTGGCATGGGAGGTCATTTTTGGTGGGGGTCAGCCTCTGCATCCCAAAGACGGTGATTAGGACGCGGGGTGACGAAAAAAAACCAAAAAAATCGATGAGATTTAAGCCGCGCCTTGGGGGGACCGGGTGAAGCAAGGGTTCATCATGTCAGGAGAAGGACGTCAGTTTGCCCTCAGGCAGCGGTGCAGCCACAAGTGGGTTGTGAGTCGGGATCAGCAGGGTAGCAGAGTGGAGGTCAACCCAAGCGGCCAGGGGGTAAAAAAACCTCTTCGCGGTCCAAGAAATAGTGGCACGGGGCTTCAGCGTGGCAGCGGTGGTAGTAGTACTCGTGGGAGCGTGGGGGGAAAAATCAGATACTCGGGGTGTGGCATTTTTCTTTGCTAAAACACGGGAGGAGCCGAATAGGGGTAATGTAGAATCTGGGGGGCAGAAAGGAAGCGGCCCCGGGGAGCAAACGTTGGCCCAGGGGCCCTGGTTCAACACTGCAGCGCCCCCCTGGCCGGGGGAGAAAACTTTACTCAGATGTGGGGGTCCATCCTGCCGCGCAGCAGTGCCCAGTGGCACCTGCCATTGTGGCCATCAAGGCTCCACCCCCCCCTTGCAAAAAGGGAGATGTTTCTTTTTCCCAGCATCTCCCGGTCCAGATGCTCCTTTCTGCTACACATGGCGCCACGCCGTTCAACAAGGCGATTGCAAAGAGACAACAGTATGCGTCCAAAAACCTTTCCCAAAGGTGCAAAAGTGACCGGGTTTTTTCCTGTCCAAAGTTTTTTGGAAATGCAGTTCTTACCTTTCCAAATGGTGGGATCTGAAACCGTTCAGGAAATAAATGGTTGTCCCGAGCCGAGATGGAGAGTTCCAACCGTAATTTCTTTTCCAAAAGGGCAGAACCACACTTCCAAATATGTAAAACAGAAGGGGGGGCCAGTCCTTGAGTTTTAATCGGTTTTTTTTCAAGGGTGCACGGCACGCGGACGTCTGGAGCTGTAACTACATCAGGGCCAGCATGTCCTTTACGGCCCCTGGGTGAATGTGTTCCTGCCCAGGAAAACAAACAATTTGGGGGGAGGGGAGACGCCGCTTTTCTCCTCCACGTTTTTTCCGAAACCCTCCTCCTCTACCACCACCACATCTCAGCCCCCAACTGTGCCCTTTTCATATCACATGTGTGGGGGCAAGCGGGTGTCACGCAGTTCACCCCTGGTTGCCTGGGCGACAAAGTCACACAGGGGGGAACTGCTCCGCGTCTCAGAAAGGGAAAATCGATGTTGGTTTTTTTTCCACGCCAACGCAAAATGGGAACCATGGTGAGGACAATGGGGAGGGGCATGATGCCGTGCTGCATGAGGGAGGGAGGTCCAGGGCCCCCTGCATGGCGCACGTGTTAAATCGGGTTGTAAAAAAGGGTTTCCCTGAAATTTTCCCCCCTTTTCGAAGTTTTAAAAAAATTGGGGCCGGGGAAACTCCCCAAAAAAAACACCCTCCTCGAGTTGCGCTGCAAAAAAGGCCCCCCCCAAAAAAACACTCTGATATCGATGTTTCCACCCTTAAAATTCCAGCCTGAAAATGTTGGACCGCCTGCATGAACAGGAAAGGCCATTAACGTTTTTTTTGATGATCCAGGGGACGGGGAGTCCCCCCTGGTAAAAATTTGATGTCAGCCGTGGCAGTTTATGCGTACACCTGCCGTTTGGGGAGGCCATTCGGGGGAGGCGAGTAATTTGTCAGTCGCCAGGGTTGCGGGATAAAATAACTTTCTTCCACTGCTTATGTCCTGGGAACAGATGCGAAAAATCTGTCGGGCAGGGGACTGGGGGGGTTTTTTCGACAACATCTCGCAGCCACATGGTCCGGGGGGGGGGACTGAACTGGGGGAGGGGAGGGAAGGGCATTGGAGAAGAAGTTGTTGGTTTTGAAATGGTGGATTTTTACCCAGGTGAAAGAGAGGAGGGGCAGGAGCATGGAGGAGATAAATGGAGATGAGGAAGATGGGGGCAGATAAAACCCGCAAGCACCGTGGCAAATACAGGGGAGTGGGGGGGGGAGCCCCTCGGATTCATTTTGTGCAGATGGCCGCAGCATGCGGTTTGCCTGGTATGACAGCCGAATAGTCCCGCCATCCGGCAGGGGGATGATTTGGGGGGCCCTCCCCCCTATTGGGGACCCTCGCTATCGGCCCAAAAGGGAGTTTTTTTCCCAGCTGCTGAGAGGGGGGGGACAAACCCAAATACTATAGGGAAATCCCCCGTAGTCATTTGGCCCTGTTTTGTGGCTCATCCCTCCTCTGACGGGGTTGGGACCGGGGGGTTCCTCAGTGCCACATCCCTGCCGTGGTGGGGGGGGAAGGTGGGGGGGTAGGAGCAGTCCACTCCACCCGGGGGGCAACCTAAGTCTGGATCACTGACGAGGTTTCCTTCACCTCCCTGTGGGAGGGCAGTCGCACGGGCAGCAGGCCTGGAGCAGCCCTAAAAACCAAACAAGTGGGGGCCCCTACTTAAAAAAGCCTCTGCCCCCCCATTTTAGAAGATCCGCGGGGAACTATACGCCAAACTGGTGTGGGGCCCGCAACTTGCCGAGTTTGCATGGAGAAAGCTGCCCTGGCCGGCCATATGGGGGCATCAGAGGGGGTGTTCAATGCGGGGGGGGCCCTCTTTTCCCAAGGAGAACCCACTTGTCCACGGGAAATGTGGAACGACTGACCTTTTTGTCAAGATGAATGGGGCGTGGATGGGGCCAGGATTTCCACAACCAATGCCTTAGGGGGGGACTACAAAAGCCATTGCCTACCCAAAACGGGGAAAAATGAGTTGGGTTCAAACAACCTGCCTCAGCCACTATTTGTGCTGCCCCCCCTTTTGTGCCAACATCTGCTGACAGTTTCCCATCTGCCACCATCCATTTTTCCCGGGGGAGGTTTTGCCACCCACCCCAACCCATTGTCCATCTATCCTCATGCTGCTGCGTGTTGCGGGGTTGCCGTACTCCACACTGTTCATTGTGCCCATTGACCTCCTGCCTTGCTGCTGCTGTTTTGGCTGCGGTCACCTCCACACCCTGTCATTGTGCCCTCTTGACCCATGCTGCTGTGCCGTACCTCCACTCTCTGTCATGTGCAACCTTTTGGGGCCTACTACTGTTTTGCCACCTCCAGAAGTATTGTGCCCCGTCTGACCCATGCTGTGTGTTGTCCGCCGTGCCCTCCACATCTGTCATTTTGCCACTCAGTGGCCTACTCCTGTTTTTTGCCACCTCCAGAATGTCATTTTTGGGCATGCCAACCTCATGCTGGCTGCCCGTGACCTCCCCCACTGTGTCATTTTGCCACTCTCTGACCTCATGCTGCTGCTGTGGGCTGCTCTTGACCTACACACTCTGTCATTTGCCACCTTTTTGACTTTTTGCTGCGCTGTGGGGTGCTGCCATGACCTACAACAATGTGTCATTGTGCCCTCTCTGCCCATGCTGCCTGCTGTTATGACGTCTCTCCACACTGGGTTTTTGTGCCCCTGTCTGACCTCATGCTGCGCTGTGGGGTGCTGCCGTGCCCTCCACACTGTGTCATTGGGGCCACTTGTGGGCCACTCCTTTTTATGCCACCCCCAAATGTCATGTGCCACTCTGTGACCCATTGTGTGGCTTTCCCCCGTACCTACCCCCTCTGTCCCCTGAGTTGCCACCTGCGCCCAAGATTATTTTTTTCCACTAGCGTGCTATGACTTTATGAGGCTAAAAATTCCCGCTTCGTTTTTTTGGTCAGTTTTTTTCCCTTAAGTGCCCGGGAATTTTTTTTAAATGAAACGATTTTTAAGAGGGCGGCGTAAAATGCTTGTCATACAAAACACAAATTGTTTAAGACCCAAACCCAAACTCCCCCGGGATTTTAAAGATGGGACAATGTTTTCGGCCCCTGCGGGCCTGTGAGCCTGGAAAAAACTGTTTTTTAAGCGATTTTGTTCCCCAAGTAATTCGGAACCCAAGCAAATTTTCGGGAAAAAATTCAGCAAGTGGGAAAAACGAAATTTTTGAGAAATTCGCCCATCTCTAGTTATAGCCTATCATGGTAGGTGCTGAATCACTTGGTAGCTGTCAAAATAATGTCTGCTGTTAATCTTAACTTCACACTAATTTATTTTCTACACATTTTTGGATTTTTTGTGCAAGTGACCCATAATAATTGGATAACAGGTTGTAGGATTTTAGTTCACATCCAAACATCCTAGGTGACAATCTGAAGGGTCACCATCTCCTTGCACACAGCAGCAAACTAGTGTACATGCCCCCAAAACAAAAAAAAAAAAATAAAACCAGGCAGGGGGACCTCTAGCTAAAAATTAAAAAATTTCCCTTTCTAAACCATGGTCTGAGTTCGTTAGCATCACAAAACCCCCGGTGTCCTTTTTCCAATTCCCGATCCTATGTCCAAGATTAGAACTATATCATTAGAGAGGGGCAGCTAGTTTGAAGAACTCACACCTTTGTTAAAGAACTCTCCCATGTGGCTCCAAATGAGAGTATTTAACTCGAGATCTGGAGTGCAATTGAGCTTTCCCCTAAACCCAAACAGATCCTTTTCCAGGTCTTAAACTCAGAATGCACAGCAGAAAAGGACATTTTCCCTGCTTCACACATTTTAGTAACAAAAACAAGTGACTAAAGTCGCACTGCTGCAAAGTACAGACATTAACATCATAGAACCACCCAAAATGGAATGTGGTCTTTGTCCATTTCTAGCTGTAAGTTACTTTTACTGTTGTAGCACATACTGCAATATAGCCTATTAGAATTCCATGCCTCTTTTTCATTGTAATCCGCACTGAACTAAACACAGAACTGCATGGTTCCAGTCTGTAGGAAGAACAAAGCCGAATAGGTTGGTCTGTTTTCTTGCAATCTTTACCCATTCAAAGACCTTTACTGCTTAGTGACACAGAGTCAATTTTGGTAAATGTAGATTGGAAATAACCATTTCATATTTCAAAAAAAAGGAATTTTTACACCTTTTCCCGTCAGCTTTTGCAGAAAACTGAGGGGTTTTAGTAGGCATTAAAGCCTAAAATTTTTTGGGACCATTGAACTGGTTTTAGCAGTGACAGATAACGGTCCCCCGGGAAAAGGTTGGTCATCGGAAAGACCAAGCTTGGGTTTGCTCTCCATGGAGAGAAGCTGAAATCAAAGGTAGTCAGCAAGTTTTAGAAGTTGTACAATGGGCCCCAAGAATCAACTCCACTGGTGGGACCCAACAATCATCTTCACAGGTTGGCCCCAAGAATGAACTCCACTGGTGGACCCTAGAATCAACTCCTCTGGTAGGCAATAGGGGCACTCAAGTTGACAAAGACCCGGGGAAAGCAACCCTTGTATCCCTGCTAGAAGAATGTTATCAGGGTTTTTTTTTCTTTTTATAAGGGGCCCCTACATTTAAAAATACAAAAATTGATTTTCCCCTGTACTTTCTTCTAAACTGCAGGGGAGATGTTTGGAGCAGGAGAAGCTAAGAAGATTTATATTTTTTTAATAGGAAAACTTTTGACATAACTTGTAATATAAATCCCGGCCCATTATGGGGTTTGTGAGTATTGAATGGTTCCCATCAAGAGGGCGGAGAAGCTAAGAAGATTTATATTTTTTTAATAGGAAAACTTTTAACATAACTTCTTAATATAAATCCCGGCCCATTATGGGGTTTGTAAATCCAGTGGCTGGTCCCATCAATGACTATTAGCCTTCCCTGAGTGAGTGTACAGAAATAGCTGTCAATCACTTTGCAGAGATTCAAATCAATAAAATACAACTTGGGCTATGTTCACACGGCTTATTTCGGGGCGTATTTGCGAGTAAATAGTCCCAAAAAAGTCCCGAAATACGTTTCAAATAAGAACAATTAGTTAGCATTGATTTCCCAATGTAAAAATACGCCCTTTGGTTTTTTTCACAAGCGTATTTCCGCAACGTATTTTCGCTATGTAAAAATACGATCGTAAAATTTAGTCCCCTGTCACTTATTGAGGCATATTTCGCTACGTAAATCCCCATAGGAATGTATTTACGACACAAAATACGTGCCACACTTTGTGACACGTATTTGAAACGTATTTCGGGACGTATTTGCGGACGTAATTACGTCTGCAAATATGCCCCGAAATAAGCCGTGTGAACATAGCCTTATACCCAATTTTTTCCTGAAAAAAGTTTTTATCAATCTGCCTAACTCATCCAATTGTATAGCAGATATCCTACATCCAATTAGGATACCATGTTTAACATGAAAGGTTACCGTTGGGCACTAGAAGTTGTTATAGCTAGTTTTTATTTGGCTAATGTAGCATTTATGCACATACATCAGTGCTATATTTCTTTTGCTAGTGTATTAACTATTGCTAACTTTTGCTTATCTCTTCTATTCTACCTATCTGACCTATCTCTCCTTTCAAGCTTGCTAGAGGTTGCATTCAACAGGTTACTTTATCACTTGATTCTAACCCTTGTATTGTTATTACTGGAGCCAGTTTGTCTGTTCATTGTAGAGATTCTTTCCTTTCATCTTTTATCTTTGCATGAAAAAGGGTTACTTTATGAGTGTATGTAAGCACAAATACTGCACTTATCAGAGATATAGAAGAAAAAGTCAAAAAGTTTTCCCCCTGAGTTCATTAACAGTTTATTAACATTGCAGATTCACTGCTTGGGAACTGGTGACATTTGCAACTGACCAAGTGTGTCCAGAATATTTTCAAACTGCTAAATCTCCAAATCAAATATTATTTTCTGTGCAGGGCTACAAGTGTGAAAGGTACATCAAAAGCTGGTATCTGTTTTATCACACTAATGAGCATTCAGATAAAGTAGAAGTTAGATTTTGAACCTTTTTGCCTCGATTGACTGACTCTTCAAAGTCTTTTGTAGGGAACCAAAGACAGAAAACTTATTTAATTCAATTCATTTTTAAAGTTTGGCCCCATTTATGTACCAGTTAATCCTCTCCAGTAGGTTATAGCATCATCGGAACAGTGAAAAGTCTTTCCAGGTCATTCATGAGTGTAGGTGTGAGCAGTGTCACAATAAAATTCCATTGGGCACACCAGAGGAAATTATTCTGATTTTCCACACTCTTTCTGAGGGTTGACCGTCCATCTTTAAAGTAATCACTGCACATATGTTGAAACATATGCAATAGCTTTAGCTTATGTTGGAGGACATATGTCACACAGATAACATGTTATGGGCCCAGGACACAGAACACAAAACCTTGAACCCAGACATAGACAAGAAAGCAGCAGAGCCTGGTGAGCAGACTCATATAAGGAATCTTGCAGAGGTCCTCATCTCCTGAATACAAGAAAAAGGGTCTGACCTGATATCAAGGAGAGAATTGTCAGAATGGCCAACAGCTCGAGTTTAGATTGACAGTGGCCACGCTGAACAATGACATCAGCTATGGAAGTTTAAAGGGGTTTTATCATTACATTTAATGGTCTTCAGAATAAGGGGACAGTGAAAACAAGCAAATTTGCAATTGGATGTCATTTGCAAAGCTTTCTTGATTTCACTGTCTCCCTTAACTTCGTTTTCTATAAACACTATTCCCCAGTGTCGGTCGGATTCCACCTCCTTTCATTTCATTGGCTGCCGACTCTACTAATTTACATTCTGTCTGGCCCCCAGTCATATTCACGGGAGCGCGCATTCCTGCCTCTCTCACTCAGATTAAGGGGTCGGCAACATTTCACTCTGCACAGCCAGCAGCTCCTCAGTAACACCGCAGCTGCTTCTACAATCAGAAAACAGCAGAATTGTGCTCGGTGCCTAATGCTCCTGCATGTAAACATAGAAGGGAGACAGATCTGTGCTGCTCTGCATGAGTTCATAGAATACTGGATTCAACTGGAAAAAACCTACAGCTGTGAGAGGAGAAGAGATCAGTGCTCTGAGTTTATAGAAGACTGTCTAGACTGAATGCAGGGCTGTGGTATGTAAACAAACAGCTCTTACAAAATAAGACTGCATAGGGAGAGGAACAACACAGTGACTTATGGACTCAGACAGAGGGGGGGGGGGGGGTGTGCTATCCCCTCCCACTGTGGAAATCCCTAAAGAAGCATTTATGCTATCTATCATACATGAAAAAACTTTGAGATTCTCGGTTCACATATTTTGCCCACGACTTGACCCAGTGAAAGATGTTTAAGCTGCCCAGTCGGTTGACCCAGTGAGAGGCCTGGATGTGGCTCTATTGAGAGGTAAAAGATAGTGTAGGACTGCCCTATTTGAGAACACGTTGAAAGTCGTGTGCAGCTTAAACATCTTTTGATCAAAATATGTGAACCGAGAATCTCGAAGTTTTTTCATGTCTGATAGATAGCATAAATGCTTCGTTAGGGATTTCCACGTAATGTATTGCCCTTTTTGCAATAGTGTGCCACTGGCGGTGGTGTGCGTGTGTACATGTATAAATATATATGTGTGCCGCAGCCCTGCCAGTGGCACTCAGGTTTGCATGTGTTTTTTCAGAAGTGTTTTTTGTGCAGAACCATACGTTATATTTGGTGTATATTGATTTTAACCTATATGGGGAGGAAAGGGTGCCTCCACTTTGGTTTTCTGCACCTGCCCACTCTCACAGGCTATCATAAGAAGTGCAGCTTGCAGGTTGTTTTTTTTTTATTTTTTTCTCTCTGGATAAAGGAGGTCGGTTGACCCAGTGAGAGGCCTGGATGTGGCTCTATTGAGAGGTAAAAGATAGTGTAGGACTGCCCTATTTGAGATCACGTTGAAAGTGGTGGGCAGCATAAACATCATTTGATCAAAATATGTGAACCGAGAATCTCAAAGTTTTTTCATGTATGATAGCATAAATGCTTCTTTAGGGATTTCCACGTAATGTATTGCCCTTTTTGCAGTAGTGTGCCGCTGGCGGTGGTGTGCGTGTGTACATGTATATATTTATTGTAAGCTGCCGCTCAGCTCTGGGACACCATCTTGGTCTGTCCCGGGGGTTTCTCGCTTTGGATCGCCGTCCTTGGTAGAACGATAATGGCACTCCGACACTAGGCTTCTCTTTACAGCTTCAGCCAACTTTATTAAGGCACACAGTGTACAAAACAAACACATAAAATAAATCCTTGGCCGTCTGGCCACTTACTTACTCACAGAGTCCCTCTCTGTCCCGAGGTCTGTGCCTATCGCACAGCCCCTAAAAACATACATTTCCACACTGTGTCCTGGGCTTCCCTGTATCCTCTGGGGGCCAGAGCTCTCTCTCCAGCTCTGCTGCTTCACACCTTCAGGTAACAGCCACGCCCCCAGTCACCTGGAGTACTAGGCTTTTTAGGCCTCCAGAGATGTCCAATATCTGGGCTGGAACCCAGGGCCTGGAATGCGGGGGACAGCCACCCACCCGACACTATAGCTGTCCCGGAAGAGCCACCCATACCTAGCTGCCTTGCAGCTATTATAGCCGCTACGTAATGACAGTAATTTTAATACTGACACAAAATAGTGGCTTTTCCCCACCGAGCCCAGTTCCTCGGTGGCACATCTGCAGGGGTCTCCCCGGGCCCTAGACCCTCTAGTGGCAGGAATCATGCGACTACCAGCGTCCCCTCTGTCACAATATTATATATATATATGTGTGTGCCGCAGCCCTGCCAGTGGCACCCAGGTTTGCATATTTTTTTCAGAAGGTTTTTTGTGCAGAACCATTTCGTTTTTATTTGGTGTATATTTATTTTAACCTATATGGGAGGAAAGGGTGCCTTTCCCTTTTGATTTTCTGTTACCTGCCCACCCCTACAGGCTGTCAAAGAAGTGCAGCTTGAAGGTTGTTTTTTTTTTTTTTTTTCTCTCTGGATAAAGGAGGTCGGTTGACCCCCGTGAGAGGCCTGGATGTGGCCTATTGAAGAGTAAAAGATAGTGTAGGACTGCCCTATTTGAGATCACGTTGAAAGTGGTGGGCAGCTTAAACATCTTTTGATCAAAATATGTGAACCGAGAATCTCAAAGTTTTTTCATCCCCTCCCACTGATCTCAAACAAACACACTGACTCGGGAGCGAGCATGAATAGTGAAGGGGAGATGATGTCATCCTCCTTCAGTTAAGAAACACCCAGCTGGGAGGGGCAGAAATGCCCCTGGATTTTAGGAACTGAGAAAATGAAGCTACAAGAAAACAGCCGAACTGATGAAGCGATACATCCCGTTTAAGGTGGAGATATTATTATCCAGACATTACTTGTGGGAGGTTATTACTACAGAGAGACCACTCAGATCAATTACCAGGAATAGGACAAGAAAAACAGACAGATAAGGGCCCCCATGAGTCTATTAGTGGAGGATGACCAGCTGATCCACATAAGGATTGAGAAGACAGTAAATGGAATGTGGGATGCATTACAGAAGCTGCATGAAAGATCCAGTATAAACAGCAAGTTATTTATGCTGAGGAAACTGTACAGAATGAGACATAGCAAAGAAAAAGACATGCAAAGGCACAGAAATGCAATGCTGGAAGTGGTTACCCATCTGAAGACGGTTGGTGAAGAAATAAAAGACAGTCATATTCCATGGGAGCATAGAGTGTAAAACTAAATGAAGTACTTACCAATGAGCACTTTCAGTGGAGTAAGGCAGACCCCTGACTGTACACAAAGAGACTGACAGACAGATGGATTTTTGTGCTTATTAAGTCTGTTTGGAACGAGAAGGGAATGAACAAGGAATACTACAAACCTTGAATCTGAACCAAAGGTCTTGGAAACGTAAGCAACTACCTTGATATTCAGATTGAGGGAGGATAAGATGGAAGTTTTCTTCTAGACCAGAAGCACAAAATTTAGGAAATAATTGAGACTTTTGGATTGGAAGATGCACAAGTCTCCCATGGAAACCAATTACTTGAAGGAGATGAACAGTCAAAGTACTTTGCTATCAAATGATTGCCAATACAGAAAGGCCATAGGGAAATTGGTATACATTACCATTGCTACAAGACCTGATATTGCAGCAGTTGTAGGAATTTTATGTAGAACAGTCTCAATGCCAAGTCAGCTGGATTGGAATGGCGTAAAAAGAGTCATACGGTATCTGAAGGGAACCTTGCACTTTAAGCTGAAGTTACCAACAAGTAATAAATGTAACCTGACCTGATATATTGGTGCTGATTGAGCTCAAGACCCATGCAACAGAAAATCCACCAGTGGCTGTTTCTTGTTTCAGGTGGTGCTGTCAGCTGAATTAGCAGAAGAAAGCTATCTGTAAGGCCTCGTTCACACGGCTTATTTCGCCGCTGATTTGCCGACGGATTGACGATCGTCAATCCGTCGGCAAATCAGTCAGAAATAATAAAGCCTATTTTCTAGTTGATTTCAAAAGAAAAAACGGCTCGTCGTTCACACGACGCGTATTTCCGTGCCGGATTCCCGCCGCGATTGACGACGGCAATCCGGACGGAAAAACAATGTGCATGCCCAATTATTTACGGACGGATTCACCACCTACAATGAATGGAGATGGTGAATCCTTCGGGAAATCAGTTACAAATACGTCCCCACATTTTAGTGGCACTTATTTGCAATGATTTTAAAACTGATTTAAAGAACGTATTTACGATCGGCAATCCGATTAAATACGTTCTGAAATAAGCCGTGTGAACATAGCCTAACACTTTCATCAACAGAAGCAGAGTATGTCACAGCAGCACAAGCAAGTCAGGAACTTATCTGGCTATGACAACTGTTGGTAGATTTGGGCCAACAACAGTTAGAACCAACAAAGGTCTTTGAAGACAATCAAGGATGGTCTTGCATTTGAAAAGATGGAAAGAGTCAACCCGAGAACCAAGCATATCGATGTAAAATATAATTTTCTGAGGGATCTTCAAGAACAAGAAGTTCTGGAATTGTAGCACTGCCCAACAGAAGAGATGTTTGCAGATATGCTCACGAAACCTCTGAGTGCAGAAAGACATTCCAGGCTCATGGAGAAGCTGGGCTTAATGGACTAAGCCTTAGCTGTTGAGAAGGGGTGTTGAAACATATGCAACAGCTTCAGCTTATTTTGGAGGACTTATGTCACAGACAACAACATAAACATTGGTATGACCACTTCCTATTTTCAACATTAGTAGTGCATAGCACATAAAGGAAGTCACTTGTTCTAAGATTGCTTGGTGGGGATATAAGGTGTGATAAGCAGTCTGCACACATATTCTTTGCTGTTATCATGGATATAAGGGGAAATTTATCAAAATTAAAAAAGGGATAATTATTTGCTTTTGGGTCAAAACTGTAGAGCACTATGTGCCATTGATGTGAGAGGTTAACACTGGTTATAAAGGTGCACCAGGGCAGAACGACATATTACAGTGGAGCAGCTCAAAGTCAAAATGAACCAGGAGGCTACCAGGATTCTATCCAAATTAAAAGTGTTGCACTCACTAGAGAAAAGTTGCAGATCCTTTGGGTCAGCCACAAGCTTTGGCATAGAACAAGCCAAGAAACTGAGTCTTAGAAGTCTGGTCTTCACCATGTGACTGCTTGTACAAGGGATCTGGACTTCACAGCAGGGAACTCCCAGGTCTCTACCACGAAATGGTCACTCATGGTGACAAATGATGAGCATGTGTGTTACTGGATGGATAGGCAGAGATGTAGTTGAGTCACAAGAACAGGGTCAGGACAAGCGGACTTCTTTCCTAAATGTAAGACAGGCTGAGGATCAGACTGGAGACCTGCTGCACCACGGGTTGCAAAGGAGAAGTTAATAAGTGTTCCACAAATTAAAGGATGGGGTGCAGTACTCCATCTCCTATGACCCCTTGTTTTCAAATCTAAAACCTACAAATCTATGGAACCTACAAATTAACCAATGTTTTGGTCAGGTTCCCAGGACTTTTCCTTTGGACAAATTCCAATCAAATAGGTAGTAGGTCTCTGAACTGCTTGATGTCTATATTTTCTGGATCTCATAGCTGTCTTCTTCACTTGCTTCCATGGACCACATTACAAGCTTATAAGAGTAGCATTAATAATCAAAGTCTTTAGCATCCAAAAATGAAAAGCAGACTGGATTGTTGCAGACTGGATTAAATTGGCGAAGCACAGAGAAAGGTCCAAACTGTGGGGCCAGCTCGATATACCTGCTGTCTGTGCTGCTAGGTATTAGCTGGTGGTCATAATAGTGTGACTTGAATGTGTCTATATTTAGCATTTGCTCTCAACGAAGAAGGTTAGATTTCAAATAACATTTAGTAGAACAATTCGTATAATGCCAAGTGGTATAAAAGTTCCAATGTATCTGAATATCGCATCTGGACTCTGGTGCACATAGCGCAAAAGTCCAGAAGCTTTAGGCTGCTTTTACACGACAAAGGAGAAAATGCTTGTCGGATTCTGAATCCTAAAATCTTGTTCTCTGACGAGCATTTGAACAGTATTTTACAAAAAAAGCAAGGATTTTTAACTTGGTTTTCGTTTTTTGTTGCGGTTTTTGTCAGGGTTTTCAGATTAGTTTTTTTAGTCGTTTTTGGAATTCTAATGCACTGTTGGGTTTTGGATGCTGATCGATGCCAAAAAACAGGCACAGAGCTTTCTGGACATTTTCCATGCCATCCCATCGACTTCAATAGGAAATTTTCTGCTGTGAAATCCGACAGATCATGTTTTTTGAAAAGACGGCTGTTTTGAAATCCGAACTCAGAAAATCCGAGTCGTGTAGAAAACAACAAGATTTTCTATTGTGGTCTAAAAAGATGGTTTTACAAAGGTAAATCGACTGGAAATCCTTGCTGTGTAGACAGACCTATATATTAATGCTATAATAAGCACATAAATGGTATTTGCACTTCAACCTACTTCTAAAATAATATGCTATCAAACAAAGCTAAACACTGCTTATACAATAATACAAACACTGTATACAGTGATCTTTAAGTTTTAACTATACATTAAAAAGAAGCAAAGCAATTTAAAAATATTTAATACAAAGAATGCAGCTTTGGACAGGTATTTTAATGAAGATAACAAGTGCTTGCTTCTTATTCCATATCTAGATCTGGATGAATGATTCTATAAGGGTGTATTTACATAGGACGTTTTAATACCACAGTTTTGCAATGTGGTTATTAGCTGTTTGTTTTGCTCTAAGTCTAAAGGGAAATATAAAACACTCAACATTTATTGCATTTTGTGTCATTGTGTCATTTTTGAATCAATTGCTGGACAGGGGCTCAGTGGTTAGCTCTGTTACCATGTAGTGCTGGGGTCTTGGGTTCAAAATTCCACCTTGGACAACATCTGGATGGAGTTTGTATGTCCTCTATCGGTTTCAAATTTCAAACAACATACTGATAAATGAATTTGGCATTTAGACTGTGAGACCCAATGGGGACAGCGACCAATGTGTAAAATCTCTGAACAGCGCTGTGGAGTTAAATAGAAAAATGGCGTTTTTCCAAAGTAGAGCATGCTTGGGGAACGGCTTTCTTCATGCCTGTTTTTGCTTCCCTGTAGATAAAAATGTACAAACTGACATTAATAGACAAAATTCCACTAAGGGGCCGTTTACACGGCACAGTATAAATACCAGTAGGTTTATCTGACCAGTATTTGCACTGTTTTCGGGACGTGCACACAGCCGCCGGGGGACAGCTTTTCTCCGCGGTTAGCGGAGAAAAGCCCTCCCCCTTCACATTGACTTGTTCAATTTCTATCTGCAAACCGGTCGGAAGAATGAATTTGTTCTATCTTATTCGGACCGCCGGCGGTCTGAAAAACCACCGGACAGAAAACCCGTGCAGTGGGGACCACTGCGCAGGATTTCCATAGAGGCCCGTTTTTGCAGTTTTGCAGACGGTTTTCAAAACCTTAAGCCGTCTGAAAAAACGGGTGAAAACTCGTGCAGTGGGGACAAGCCCTAAAAATTCCCTACCCTGTTTTCATCACATGACCAGGGCAGATTTTTGTCCAATAGAAGTAAACAATAGATTATGTGCAAGCAGGTATCTTGAAAACAGCAAGAAATTGATACAGATGCTATAATGGAAAATGGTATCACTTTTCATTATGAAGATAAATAAAAACATTTATGTTATTTCATGAAACCGAAATATTCCTTTCCCTCATCATCTACAGGGTTTGCAAAAAATTTCTAATTATACAGTTCCCACTTATGGGACCTAAAACCTATCTTGAGAATAGGAGTCTCCCAAACCCTTGATCCTGTGGCTGCAGTAAACAGAGGTTATGCCTGATAATTGGCTGTATAGCACACTACAGCTACAACCCAGCTACAAAATTAGAAGGTCAGTAGCTGGCATGGTGGAAAAGGTTATCAGTGGATGATCTGTGACAGCCTTGTCAATTAGAGAACTATATAAGGGACAAGATGGATTAAAGGAATTTATAATGTAATGAATGTTCATATTCCTCTTTAGATGTATTACATGAAAATGTCACTTTCTCATACATGGCTGTCAAAAAGAAAAACATATCAGTTAATTTCTTTCTACTGAAAACAAAAACCTTTTGATGTATATTGTAAAATAAAAAAATAAAAAGTACAATACAGCTAGGAAGCCAGGTATGAGCTATAGTAATTATATATCTATATATGAACTTCCAACAATTCCGGAACATGCTGATTTGCTGAATAATAAATGTAGATTACTTCATCTCGGTTACTCTATGTCTTCTCTGTTTCTAAGTACATTCATATACAAAACAAAGAATAAAAAAAAATTGCTCTAAATTTAGTGTAGAAATCCATTTTCCTGGCAAAACCTATATGCTTAGTTATACCTACTGCCTAGCCTATAAGAACACATAGATTATTTTTATGAGAGCCATTGAATCGCTCTACCATACACTACCTCATGAATCTTGTCCTGGGCATATCACAACATGTATTTTTTGACCAAACTGGTCCTTTAGAATATATTCACACAGTGCAGGAAAATAGCATTTTTAACGTGACAAAACCATTCCAAAATGTCATGTTAAAGAGAACCTCTGGTCATTCTTCATACGTCTGTTTTAGTAAATCCTTTTGCTCCCTGTGAAATAATTCTGGAGCATCTTCTCTTATAACTCTGTGTTGTGCTGTTCCTCTGATACTCCTTCTGGTAATGTATTACTAAATTTGTCAACTGTCAACTGGGTTTTGATAATTGGGGCTGTGTCCATGCCAGTGTTGGACTAGGGTGCCTGGGTCCCACCAGTGGAGTTGCTTCTGGGGCCTATTCTACAGATACTGTAGATGACTGTATATACTGCATGACTCTTGCTTTCTGTCTCTCTTCCTTTGTCTCTCTCCTTATAAAGCAGACCCAGGCTTGCCATTCTCCGGGGCCCAGTATGCCCAGGGGCCAACCAAGGGTTTCCCCTACTCTCCTGTCGGCCATTCCGAACCTGGGGCCACATGTAGGAAAACTGTTTAGGTCTAAAACTCACTTTTTTGCCCATAGGTTACTATGGGCAAAAAAAGTGAGTTTTAGACCTAAACAGTTTTCCTACATGTGGCCCCTGAAGTCTGCACATTCTGACAATGCACACACAGAGCTGACAGTCACTGTGTGCCGAGACACACCCCTCTGAAAACTAGAACAAATGGTAACACCCAGCTGACAGATTCAGTAATACATTTCTAGCTGAAATAACAGAGGAACAGCACAACACACAGTTAGGCCAGGTCTACAAAGCATAGTTAAATACCGTTATAAATCCGACGGTATTTTAACTTCGGTTCTTGGTGCGGATTTGCGCCAAAAATCGCGGCTGATTTTCAAATTTCCTGCCGGTCCGGTACAGAGGGACTACTGGAATCCGGCAGATGATAGACCATGGTCTATCTTCCACCGGACGGACAGAGAGCGGTTTAGTAATCCTATAGTAGAAAATCTGTATTGTCCTGTACCAATACTGGGTACAATCAGATTTTCAGTGGATTCTAAATACTGAATCTGCAGAAAATCTGACCATAAACCACCAGTGCTGTGTAGACATAGCCTTAAAAGAGAACATGCTCCAAAATTGTTATTTCAGAGGTGATACAAATATGTTTTAAAACATACAAGTCAGGAAATGTCAACGGTCAACTTTAATTTGTGAAACTGTGACAAAACCATGGAATTTACCTGCAGTTTTTCAGGGATTGCAGTGATTAAAAAAAAAAATCTGACAGTAAAATGTGAATATGCTGTTAGACCTACTCAGAAACACTGAATATATTTAAAGGAGTTGTCTCATTACAAGCTTTCAGCCTACTTCAAAGTGTCTGGCAGCAAAGGATTTTTGAATTCAGGGGCGTGCTTCTTGTCTGCCTCTTCTCCTTCCTCTCCCCCCCTCCCCTCAGCACACAGAAAGCTCTCCTCCATAACTTCTATACAGCAGGGGAAGGGCGAGGGGGTTTGCTGTCAGAGTTAACCCTGTGTGTGCCTGCCTAGGTCTGCTGCACTGTCAGCTCCACAGAGTTAGGAGACAGGAGAGGGCTGATCTATGAGTGTGGAGAGGTCTGTGAAGCTGTGTATGCTAATAGCAGAGCAGGGGGGATGTAAGTGTTCCTATACCCCCCGTTAGATACAAATCTCCACATCCCCCAGCAACAACAAACAAACCCTATCAGAACAGACACAGGGCAGCTGTGAAGTATGTTACTATAATCACGATGTGTCACTAATACAGCAGAGCATGGAGGGGTGTGTATGCTGTGTATGCTAAGAGCAGAGCAGGGGGGATGTATGTGTTCCTATACCCCCTGCTTAGCATACAAATCTCCATCTCAAGCAACAACAAACAAACCCTATCAGAACAGACACAGGGCAGCTGTGAAGTGTGTTACTATAATCAAAGAGTGTCACTAATACAGCAGGCAGGGGGGGGTGTGTATGCTGTGTATGCTAAGAGCAGAGCTGGGGGGTTGTATGTGTTCCTTTACCCCTTGCTTAGCATACAAATCTCCATCTCAAGCAACAACAAACAAACCCTATCAGAACAGACACAGGGCAGCTGTGAAGTGTGTTACTATAAACACGATATGTCACTAATACAGCAGAGATGAGAGGGGTGTGTATGCTGTGTATGCTGATAGCAGAGCAGGGGGGATGTAAGTATTCCTATACCCACTGCTTAGCATACAAATCTCCATCTCAAGCAACAACAAACAAACCCTATCAGAACAGACACAGGGCAGCTGTGAAGTGTGTTACTATAATCACGATATGTCAATAATACAGCAGAGATGAGAGGGGTGTGTATGCTGTGTATGCTGATAGCAGAGCAGGGGGGATGTAAGTGTTTTCCTATACCCCTGCTTAGCATACAAATCTCCATCTCAAGCAACAACAAACAAACCCTATCAGAACAGACACAGGGCAGCTGTGAAGTGTGTTACTATAATCACGATGTGTCACTAATACAGCAGAGCAGGGAGGGGTGTGTATGCTGTGTATGCTAATAGCAGTGCAGGGGGGATGTAAGTGTTCCTATACCCCCTGCTTAGCATACAAATCTCCATCTCAAGCAACAACAAACAAACCCTGTCAGAACAGACACAGGGTAGCTGTGAAGTGTGTTACTATAATCACGATGTGTCACTAATACAGCAGAGCAGGGAGGGGTATGAACCGTTCACATGTCCCCCTTATCTGTTCTATTGTATAGTCAAAGCTCCACAGACACATCATGATTATAGTAACACACTTCACTGCTGTCACATCTGACTACAGATCAGCCTCATCTCTGCTCTCCTCAATCTGTGTAGAGAGCAGGAGGGAGCAGGCACACACAGGGTTAATCCACACAGACACAGAAGCCAGAGCCCTCCCTTCCCTACAGAAGCATACTGTGAGGGAGGGGCTCTGTGCTCTGACCTGTATTCAGAGGCTGATGAGTCATTAGCACTGACAGCCAGTGAGATAAAGATCAACAGGTCAGCTGCTATAGGGATTTCAGGAGCTGATGCACTACTACTAACAGGGATAACTCAAAATCAGTAGGACATTTGTAATGAACATATATTGCAAAGCTGCTTGTTTTTTTAAAGATCTTTTTAATTAAAACCCAATCATTGTAGCGAGACAACCCCTTTAAGGAACCTCTCAGCAGCAGATTGCCTGACCACACAGCCCCCCTTATTGGCTGCCAAGGTGATCCAGTAACTAGCACCATCAGAAAGCTTACTATAGCCAGAGTCATCTTATCTGTTGGGCACACTATACCAAGCAAAGCAAGTCCCAGCTCACCTGCAATAATGAAGTTGCTGAGAAGCACGGGACAGTGTTGGATGGCACTGGTAGTATATCACAAATGTAGGAGAAAACTCCAGCTCTTCTTATAAAAAGAACCCCTTTATTATGGAAGAATTAGGTCTTGGAAAGAGATAAAACTGTCACCTACACATTTCTGGCTCTAAACATGGCCTATACTCACAACATAGTTCTACTAATCACGGTACTTCCTTATATATCAACTGGAAAACATGGAATGGATCATGTGATAAGAAAATACCCAAATATAAAGATATGTCTTAATAATGCAAAATAATGTCCGTGTGGGATTTGATTACCCAGTGTAAAAATCCAGTAGGTTCCTCTATTAAAGGGGTTGTCTTACTACATTGATTCATCTTACCTCAGTCCTGTTTTCTTGGTTTCATTTTGAATTTTGCATTAACTGGCTTCTACTAGGCTGCAGTAGAAGCCAGGTCTGTAGCTATAGCGACCTGAGGAGCTGATGCAGCCCATACAAGAGGGGATATCTAGGAATAGGTAGGACACTGTTAATGAACATATTGCAAATTGACTTTTTTTTGCAAGATCTTTAACATAAAAAGCAATCCTTGTAGTGAGACAACCTCTTTAAGTAATTTTCTATGATAATCTCCTCCACAAATTGGATCTGTAACACATTCAATGCCTTGAACTTTTGATGAATGCTTTACCCCTTCATGCAGCTGTGCAAAGTGGAGGGACACCGCCAAGCCATTTCTTTTGTTATGGTCCCATTTCTTCTGTTATGGTCCCAGTAAGCACCTATATAGCAGGCTTATTTCATATGTCTGCTACATAGGAGGCTTCTATCAGCTGCTAATTGCAGCTGACACTCGCCACTAACAGCAGGGAATGGAGCTGGCTCCTTTCTTTGTTGTTTAACCCTTTAGACGCTGCTGCAATCACGGCAGCAGAGTCTAAATGAATGAGAAATGGTGCCGCCCACTGTTCCTCATTCCAATCGGCACCCCTACAGCGAGATCACAGGGTGCTGATCCGTTAACATGGCACCTGCAAGCCTAATGAAAGCTTCCATTGCAATCATGTCTAGGTTTCTATTACTTCCTGACTTACGGAGTCTGCTGTGTGTATAAGCCCTATATGTGAGTCATCATGGCATCATTTGTGCTCCTCTTTAGGCCAGACGTACTGTAGCTGCACAATCTATGGTAAAGTACTTTAGGTTAGGGATAGATGGAGCATTTATGTGGTAAAGAAAACATTTAGAATGAAAATTAGTTTATTATGTAGTAATAAGGTGTACTTGTGATAAGAGACTACATATACATGATCACAGTTGGCTGATGACGGCAGCAGACTACCTTTCTCTGACTTTAAAGGGGTTGTCTCACTACATCGATTCACCTTACCTCAGTCCTGTTTTCTTGTTTTCATTTAGAATTCAGGGGCTTGTTTACTGGATTCTACTAGGCTGCAGTAGAAGCCAGGTCTGTAGCTATAGCAACCAGTGCTGGCAGTCTATCAGAAGATAGATCAAACAGGTATGTAGCTATAGTAATCTGAGGATCTGTTGCAGCCCATACAAGAGGGGATATCTAGGAATAGGTAGGACACTGTTAATGGATATATCTTGCAAAGTGACTTGTTTTTGCAAGACCTTTAACATAAAAAGCAATCCTGTAGTGAGACAACCCCTTTAAGAGACTCGAGTACTTACAGCTGATGTAAAGAATCCAGCTAATTTGTCTGTATTACAAAAGCTACATGCAAGTACAGCAACAATATTCTGCACTAATCACCATGTTAGCACATTGCCTTTAACAGTTGTTGCAAAAGGTCATACTGTAATAATCATGAGGTCTGACAAATGCTCCACTCTACTACTGTTCATAGTCAGTCAAACAACATGAGGTATTATACAAAAAGAAAAACACCTGTTTCCTTGACCATTTTAACTGTGAACAAAACACTGGTATCTAACAAGCACATCAAGATCAATAACCATGAAATAAGCATGTTATGGCCTTGTGTCATGAGCAGAAAATCTAAGCATGAAATTCATTGAAAGATTTCTAAAAAGTCAAATTTTTGCATTAGTTAACCAGTGTGGAATTATCTGTTTTTAAACACTAAGGGAGACATGTATGATTGGGTTTTTCACCCTTTTTCTGGTGTCAAATGCGCCTAAGTGAGTCGGCTACGATGTGTAATGCGCCTAATGAATGTGTTAGGCGCATTGTTCATAAGACACTTTTCAATGCGCCTAACATGAAGGGGTGTTCTGGGGGCGTTATGGAGGCGTGTAGCACACTCGTAATATTAGACACATATATGAATATGGTTCGGCAAAACTAAGCGCAATACTGCTCGGACAGGCAGACCTATCTCAATGTGGTCTGTTTGAGCTTGAGGAGTCGAAGTGGAGCTAGATTTGCTGTTAGGGAAAAAAATGTCCAATATTTCTCAACTTAGACCAGTGCAATAATAAAAAGTAATTTATGATAATTATCAAACTATATAAAATTTAATTACCGTATATACTCGAGTATAAGCCGACCCGAGTATAAGCCGAGGCACCTACTTTTGCCCCAAAAAACGGGAAAACTTATTGACTCGAGTATAAGCCTAGGTGGAAAACGCAGCGACTACTGGCGAATTTTAAAAAAAAAAAATGGATACCAATAAAATTACATAGGCAGTTTAATGTCCCCCATAGGCAATTATAGGAAGTTTTATGTGCCCCATATGCAGGTATAGGCAGGTATATGTCCCCAAAAGGCACATATATGGCCCCATAGGCATGTAATTAGGCAGTTATATGTCCCCCAAAAAGCAGATTTTTAGGCAGGTATATGGCCCCATACGCAGGTAATAGGCAGGTTATTGCCCCCTAGGCAGGTAATAGGCAGGTATATTTGGCCCATAGGCAGGTATAGGGCAGGCTGTAGGCAGGTATAGGGCAGGGTGTGGGCAGGGTATAGGCAGGTATAGGGCGGCTGTAGGCAGGTATAGGGGCCCGGGTGTAGGCAGGTATAGCAGCTGTAGGCAGGTATAGGCCAGCTGTAGGCAGGTATAGGCACTGTAGGCAGGTATAGGGCCGGCTGTAGGCAGGGATAGGCAGCTGTAGGCAAGTATTAGGCAGGTATAGGTAGCTATAGGCAGGTATAGGGCAGGTATAGGGCCGGCTGAGGCAGGTATTAGGCAGCTGTTAGGCAGATTTTAGGGCCGGCTGTAGGCAGGATAAGGCAGGGTTATAGGCAGCTTTAGGAGGTATAGGGCGGCTGTAGCAGGTATAGGGCAGGTTTTAGGCAGCTGTAGGCAGGTATAGGGGAGGTATAAGGAGCTGTACGCAGGTATAGGGCAGTATAGCAGCTGTAGGCAGGTATATGGCAGGTATAGGCAGCTGTAGGCAGGTATAGGGCAGGTATAGGCAGCTGTAGGCAGGTATAGGCAGGCTGTAGGCAGTTTAAAAAAATAAAAAAACAATCACTTAACTGGATCCCCGCTACTCCGTCTCCCGGGCGCGCTCCTCGGTCTTCTCGGCACAGGCGGGTGACGTCATCAGGCCGTGCTCGCTCTCTGCTCCGCAGTGATTTCTCTTCACCTATATGCACTCCGGAGGAGTCACATATAGGTGACGGGATCGCGGACAGTGCCCGGGCCAGCGCAGCGCCCGGACACTGTGCGCTCACTCGGCAATCAGTTATATGCGCTCCCTGAGGAGCTGCATATAACTGCAGCGTCCCTGTCGGCGCACGTGCCATCGCAGCGCCCGAGCGCCGACAGTGACTCGGGTATAAGCCGAGGGGAGATTTTTCAGCACATTTTTTGTACTGAAAAACTCGGCTTATACTCGAGTATATACGGTATTTACATTTAATTAAATAATTTATCATATAAAATGAATATAAAAATATATAATATCCCAAAAATATAAAAAATATCTCCTATAAAATGTATTTAAAATGAAAAGAATCTAAAACTAATTTTACTTGAAATAACCCTTTGATGATGTTGTTCAGATTTTAAAATTTTAAATTTTTACTACATTAAATTTGAAATATATTTTTGCTGCTCTCACCTTTATTCTACATTTCAGCAAAAAGTCTTCAAAAGCACAGGTCTTGGGGGGGACCTGTTGTTCACCAAGCAAGATCGTTTCCATGTTTTCTATTCACTGACATGCTATTCTAATGACTTTTCTTTTATTTCCAGCCTTTCAATAGCCTTTATACACGTTAGGTGCATTACTAATGCGCCTAAGTTCCATAATGCAGCAAACACATAGGTGAGGTGTGTTGAACTTTAGACTCCATTTATAATCGCACAAAAAACCTTTTCTTTTACTTTTCAGGCGCTTTATACCTAAAAAGAGTGGGACTATTCAAATCAAAGCGCCTTCCTTCATACCGGTCCCCCTATTTCTTAGTTTTGTTTCTTTTTTTTCCCACGAAATCAAAGATACCCCATTCATTAGTATTTTTGTAAAGGTATTGAAAAGGGGCGTATAAAAAATTTTTTGGCAGGTGGGGAAAAAAATGCTGAAAAGTAACAGTTTTAAATTTTTTAAAAAAAAAGGGTTTGTAATTTTTTTCCCTTTAAATTTTAACCCAAGTTATTTGACAAAAAAGAAATTCCCAAAAAAAAATTTAATATTTGGTGGGGCTTCTCCCCTTTTCCCGTCGAACAAACATTTAGTTTTCTGGGTTTCAAAGGTTTTTTAAGGAACTCAAAGGGGGGGGCTGTTCCAAAATCTTAAGGAAGTTTTAAAAACGGTTTAGGTGGAGTAGCTTGCTAAAATCCTTCTGCCTCCCCATGTATTTCCCGGAAGGGGGTTTATGGGGAGAAACAGGGGGGCTGGGGGGGCCATATTTTTTCATCCAAGACTCCAAAGGCAAAAGTTTGGGGCAGCCAAAAAATTTAAATTTTAGTTAGAAAATTTTCCCTTTGAGTTAGATTTCTCCTTTGCATTTTGTTAATTGTTTTCATTTTACCACAACTGCCTGACACTTTTTCGCAGTACTGTAGAACAGCTATTTGCAGTCTTTTTTTTTTATTTTTTTTTGAGATTTTTGATTTTAAAATTTGTTCAGTCTTAAACCAAACTTTCCCAATATATCCTTGGCTTTGATGGAAACTTTCTTATTTTTTGGGCTTTACTATTCTTGGGTTTTTCCTGGAAAACCCCGGCACAAAAAGGCAGGGTTTGGGAAAATCCACCCCAATATGTTTCCAGTAGTAAGTGGGCATTCTTTCAAAAAATTTCCCATTTTAAAAGGAAAAAAAAGTTTTAGCAAATTTTGCTCTTTTTAAAGTTAAAAAAAAATTTTGTTTTTATTCAGGGCAATTTTTTCAGATTCTTGACTTTAAATTTTGGTTTTGTATGTTTCAGTTTAAAAGATTATCCTTTTTTATCCCTTGCTGATTTTGTTTGTTTTCCCAAATGCCCAAAAACCCCCAACGTTTTATAATTTTAAGGGTTGTTTTTTTTTTAACCCTTGAGAGATTAGAAAAAAATCTGGGAAAAACCATTGTATAAATTTTTAAATTTATTACCCTTTTTTCTGAGAGAAAAAAGTATTTGATCCCTACCCCAAACCATTAAGAGTTCTGGTTCCCACAAGGGGCCCAAATTTGGATGCTCCTAATTTTAAAATTGTTACCGGGATTAAAGATAGCTGTCTTTTAAAAAGTCACCTTTTTAAAAGGAAACCTGTCCACAGACTCAATTAAAACCGTCAGACTCTAACCTCTTTCAAAAATGGGCAAGACCAAAAAAGCTTTTAAGGGTGTTTGTGGGCAAGATCATAGACCTGCACAAAGCTGGAATGGGCTACAGAACCGTAAGTACGACACTGGGTGAGAAGGAGATAACTGTTGGTGCAATAGTAAGAAAATGGAAGAAATACAAAATGTCTGTCAATCGACATCGATATGGGGCACTATGCAAAATCTCATCTCATGGGGTAACCTTGATCATGAGGAAGGTAAGAGATCAGCCTAAAACTACACGGGAAGGGGTGGGAACTTGTTAATGTTCTCAAGGCAGCTGGGACCTCAGTCACCAAGAAAACCATTGGTAACACATGACGCCGTAATGGTTTAAAATTTTGCAGTGCCCGCACGGTCCCCCTGCTCAAGAAGGCACATGTGCAGGCCAGTCTGAAGTCTGCCAATGAACAGTCTTTGAACTCCTCACCTGAACCGAATACGTTTAGCTTGATCTCATTAGACCACAGGACATGGTTCCAGTAATCCATGTCCTTAGTCTTAGTCCAATGAACACCTGGATAATTCTGTGAGTGATTGGGAAAAGGTGCTGTTGTCTGATGAGACAAAAATTGAGCTCTTTGGCATTAACTCAGCTCGCCGTGTTTGGAGGAAGAGAAATGCTGCCTATGACCCAAAGAACACAGTCCCCATTGTCAAGCATGGAGGTGAAAACATTATGTTTTGGGAGTGATTCTCTGCTAAAGGCACAGAACTGCTTCACCACATCAATGGGAGAATGGATGAAGCCATGTACCATAAAATTCTGAGCGACAACCTCCTTCCCTCCGCTAGGACATTAAAAATGGGTCATAACTGGGTCTTACAGGAAAGGGGAAAATTGTCAAAAAACTAAAGCCGGGAAAAAAAAGGGAGTGGCTCAAAAGAAGCCATTAAGGTATTGAGGGGTTTACCCATTTCCCCCAAATTGCCCAAATAGAAAACTTAGGGAGGGATTTAAGTCTGATTGAAAAGGGGACAGCCTAAAAATTTTAAATTTGTAAAAGATGATTCAAAGAGGAGGGGGCCCAAAAATTTTCCGGGCCGACTATGGCAAACCTCTTATCAACTGAAAAAAATCGTCTGATTTTTGTTTCCCAAAAAAGGGGTTTTCCCCACCAAGTTTTAAAAGGGGGTTGTTCACTACTTGGTTTTCACCCTTCATTTTAAATTCGGGGGTTTTTTACTGGTTTCCCCACTGGGCCCTGCAGTAGAAGCCAGGTCTGTAGTTTATAGCAACCAGTGCGGGAAACCCAATCGGGGAAAGATAAAAACCAAGGTTTTGTCCCTTAGTCCCTGAGGAGCTGATCACCCCGTACAAGGGGGATTTAAAAAATTAGGTAGGACACTGTTTAATGGACACATTTTGCAAAGTGACTTGTTTTTGCAAAAATTTTTAAAATTTTGAAAGAAAACCCTTGTAGTTAGAAACCCCTTTTTAAAGTCTTGTTTGCCAGGGGATCAAATATTTAAATTTCTCATCTAAAAATAAAAATTTAAAATTTAAAATTTATTTATAAAAAGGGTGTTTTTCGGGATTTTTTTTTTGATATTCTGTTTTCCCCAATTTTTACAAAAAAAACTCTTTTTAAAATTTTAAGGCTGTTAATGTCTTTGTAGTGGGCAAACTTAAAACTTCAGAAGGAACAAATAATTATTTCCTTCACTGTACATGAAAAATTCTATGTTAATGATAGTTAAAAACACCAGTAATAGCCATTACAACAATCAACAGGGGCCCCCCCAAAGCCATTTCTGTAATTGGCAAGTGCAAAAGTGAAATTTGAAAAAAATTTAAAAGTGATTTTTTCTCCCCAATACGGGCTTGAGAGCTTGTCTTAAAGGGGTAGTTTCGGGGCTCACACTATCTGGTTAGTCTGTGGATGGTTCTACAGCAGTGATTGGCAAAATTTCCCCTTTTTGCGTTAGTTTAGCTTACATAGTTTTTAGGGTTAAAAAAGGGGACACGTGTTTTAAGGGGTTAATTTTTGGTCAGAGGAAAGATAAACAATTTCCTGTGCGGGCTGATAAGACATAGCGGGGGGACTCACCACCCTGTTTGGGGGGTTTACTAAAAACAGAGAGACGTGGTCAGTAACCTAAGGAAGCTTGTGTGCACAAACAGGACATAATAATAGCTCTGAAAGGAAGCAAAATCAGAACAGTGATGTATTTGGTAATGGTCTTGATTTCCATTTGCCACATTTTTAAAAGCAAAGACCCCCCCCCTTTTTTTTTTTTTTGGGGGTTTTGGGAAAACGGGGGGGGGGTGGTCCGGAAACAAGGGGGGGGGGGACGGGAGGGGGGGGTCTAAGTAGGTCCCGGGTTTCACCAGAGTCCGCTGCAAAGCGGGGTTTGGGCTTTGCGGCGGGATTATACCGGGGCGCTACCCTGACAAGACTTGTTGAGGTGGGGAGCCCAGGTGTTGCGCGGTAAGAATCGTGAAGCAGGCTCGGTCGGGGGCGGCAGAAGGTCAGTGGGAGGCGGCAGTTGGGTTTGTAGTCGGGGGGGCGAAGGTAGGACAGGGGGGCTTAAAAGGGTTTGTGGTCAAAAAGGGCGGAGGGGAGAAGGTTTCGGTAAACGGTAAAAAGAACAAGACACTCTGGAACGGTTCCTCTCTAGGGGAAAGGGGGACTATCGATTCGGCAAAAATGCCCAGGAAGAGGGAGAGTTAATGGGGAGCACAGGTTTAGACCAAACCCTGCGTGGTGTCCTTTAAAAATTTTTGCAGGCCCCCCGTTTTTGGGGGCACTAGGGGGACGCGGGGACCCGGCCCAAAAGCGGGGCGCGCCGAGACGGACAAGGAGGGTGGGGAGGTAAGTGGGTCCCGGCAGGTGGAGCGTGTGAACCGAGCCAAGGACAGAACACAGAAATAAAATTTTTGTTAGCAGATCCAGGTAATATTCACGAGATCTGCCTGTAATCTAATAAAAATCTATTAATGGTTCGAGTCACCATTTACTTGAATGTCTAATTTATTATGTTGCTGGTTGTTTCCCCCTTAAAACGAAACCCCGTGACGTGAAAATTTTAAAATTCTCTTAATCCCCAAAATTGGGTGTATGTTTACTGGTTCAATATGAAAAGGTTTACATTTTAACTGATCCTGTTTTTAAAAATTTGGGGGTAGGACAAAAAATTTAGTGGGATTTTTCAACCCCAGGGCTGGATTAGTTCTTAGAATAACAGGACCACAGGATGGGGAATGTTCTCATCTCTGTATCTGGAACGAAACCTGTAGGTCATCCCAAAATGAACAAATGTCCTACACTAGTGATCACAACAAAATACATAGATAAGTCTATTGTACTCGGGAACTGGCAGCTGGTTGGCATTGACTGAAGCATTCTGTAAATGCAGCCCATGTTAATCTAGTGACCCTAACTTTTGATAGTAGTTTTCATTGTGCTTTTTTTCTCTGTTACTTTTTTACTGCTAAAGGGTTTTACAGGATTTTATATGGATGACCTACTTTTAAGATAAGATTAAGTAGTAATTGGTGAGGCTCCCATGCCTGTGATTCCATCAGTATGCAGAACGAGGGGAAAATGGTTGCCGAGGTCTAAATTTTCTAAAATAATTTTAAACTGAGTCCATTTCAGAGAATGCAACTGAGCTACAGTACTTGATATTGTGGAAGAGGTGAGTAGGTGGCTGTTTCAATACGGTGGGAAAGGATCTGCAGTACTTCACTTCTGATGCCCCTCTAGTTGTCTTAAAGGGATTGCCTTTATGCAAAATCCTCTGTGGAAGCCGGCCTCAGAGAACGGGGAGAGGACCGAACTTGTGCAGTTCTTCCTGTTCTTCTCTATAGTAGTTCCAAATATAGTCGAGTGAGCTATATTCGGAACTCCCATTGACACGATATAGGGAAGAGCTCCCCATTCACTGAGGCTGGCTTGTAACGAGCTACAATTTGACCTCCACCGGGGATTTTGCCTCATGTAAAAAAAAACTTTAATGGTAGGGGCTCTGGGTTTTGGATTATCTGATTATCATTTGAAGTACCTCAATGTACTGTCTACAATTTACAAAAGACATGCATTTAATACATTTATGCATTTTCAAGATAGCTCCTTCAAAACCTCATAAGTATTTCTGCTTGCACATTCAACTCAGCAAGTCCATGCCTCCATATGGGGGTCAATGTAAAATACTAGAGCATTATTGCAGTCATCAAGTTGATCATCCTTACTACTGTTTCCCTGCCTCTGGATCTCACATGCCATCAGTTTCCAAAGGCTTAATTTCCACTTTACCAGCTCTTACATGAGAAATTGACATGTGCATATGTGAAAACCATGAATATTTGAAGGTTTCAGTATCTAAATGAATCTTATTTTAGAGAAGGAAGTGAATATGGTTATGTCTGCAATGAAACACAATGAAACTAGGATCTTGAATTCATTTCATACAAATATCTTGCAAACTATAGTTGTATAGCACAATAAACCTAAATAATAAATAAATCTATAAATTAAACGGCTATCATTTAATATGATATTATTTTCTATTATCCAAGTAGGTTCAAAATACTGTGCTAATCAATTCCTTAATATATCTTGTTATCTGCCAGTGTTTATGTTTCTCATACAGAGCTCCAAATTCCATTCAAAGATAAGTCCTCTTCATAAAACATAAGGGTAAGTTCACACGGTGTATAGCGCGCCGCTATACGTCTGCTGTTGAAAATATGTGCTCTCCATACTTTCAATAGCGCTCTGGCCCGGCTCCCAGTACACCAAAGTACGCCCCACAACTACATTGTGTGAACATACCCTAACATTCTTACTGCCTGCAGCAACTACTAGAGAGAGCTCCGGAGCACCCTGTTATGCCCTGAGCAGTTACACATTTAAAAAGGCTAATGTTCTGATTTCAGCAAAATAGTCCAGGCCTTTGAACCATATGAAGAGATATTACAGTAAATATGGTATGGTCCAGCTGAAATATCTAAGGCTGGTTTGATTGGATAATATACCTGATGGTGTGATATTTAATATTAAACTGTTTGCTTTAAACATCAAAATTTTAAAATACATTTTTTTTTTAACTGAATCCACTTTAAAGAATTTTTTGCAGACCACAGTGGGTTAAAACACGATTTACTGTTTGACTTCTTTTCAGTACAAAAGCACAATATGCTTCTTAGTCACAGAAGAAAAACTATTTTTCAGCTCACCATGTCGCTGGTTTGAATATGATCCTCCTTCGGCAGATAGGTGCATGGAAAATAGCAGCTTCCTCAATGGCTAGGCATAACAGAAAACATAAGGTGAATCCAGCATTCAACTTTGGTAAATAGTGGGGCGCGAAACCTTAGATAAAACAACTTTTATTTAGTCATTTGAAAAAGGAAAATATAAAGCTATGAACTTTGGCAAAGCAAATGTGTCAAAAAACAGCCACTGGGCTGACATGTTTCGGCGGAAGACGCCTTACTCGGTAGCACAACAGCATACCTGTCTGGTCGGAAGAAGAGAGAAGAACAGCTCTCTTATAAAGGGCGTTCATGCTTGATGGTTAGGCTATGTTCACATGGGTGAAATTGGGACATATTTCGGCCCGTATTTCGCGCCGTACTGCGCTCAATACAGGCTGAGATAGTCCCAGTCATTACGGTAATCCCCAGTTCTCATAGAGAACTATGGATTACGCCTCCTCTCCCCGCTCGCACAATACGCCGCGGGGGGAGATAAGTGACATTCCATTTACTAGCGGCGAATACGCGCCGCTAGCAATGAATGTCTATGGGGCCGGTGGGTTCCCGACCCCCCTACCCCGCGGGAGCTCCCGGCGTAATTATGGCCCGCAATTATGCCGTGTGAACATAGCCTTATAGTTAACTCTATTTAGAGCTGTTGCTGTAATGTTTCAAAATATTTAAACAGCACTTGGAATGTAATTGCTAAAACTTTCCTTTAGGTTACTGCTAAATTCACAGGGGCCTTTTGGACAGCATTGTCTTCTTACCAACCTACAGACAGTATTGACTTTGTAATGTTCCTTAGCACTTTATGCATCTAACCAATCACTTTATAACATAATTTGCCATGCATATACAAGGAAGGGGTTACCTCCTGTTTGACGCTACTTCTAGGTGCCGTCTCTCTCTCTCTCATCTATCACATTCCTGTTTCGTTAGCTTTGCCTCAAGACCAAATCTATCAAGCCACATGACAGCTCTCAGGGCTGCAAACCTGATACAAAGTGGGTTTAGTACTACCTGGGCTGGCGTTTCATATAGCTCCTGCAGACTCACTAGAATTTACAAATGCATTCAGCCACAGCATTTTAGTGTCAGTTTACACAGAATTCTGCATATAACTCAACACACAGCCATTAATGCCTAAACCACTGGCAACAGAAGTGAGTACACCCCTAAGTCAAAATGGACAAATTGTGCCCAATTTGCAATTTTTCCTTACATGACTGTTACAGGGTCTCTGGTGTGAATGGGGAGCAGGTCTGTTAAATTTGTTGTTATCGCTCTCACACTGGTCATTGGAAGTTCAACATGGCACTTCATGGCAGAGAACTGTCTAAACTTTGGGCACAATTTGTCCATTTTCACTTAGGGGTGTACTCACTTTTGCAAGTGGTTTAGACATCGATGGCTGTGTGTTGAGTTATTTTGAGGGCGCACCAAAATTACACTATAATACAAGCTGTGCATTGACTACTTTACATTGTATCAAAATGTCATATCTTCAGTGTTGTTCCATGAAAAGATGTAATACAATATTTACAAAAAGGAGAGACCTACAAATACATAAAAAATGTCCGAATGTCTTAAATGTTCAAGTGGAAAGATTTCAACTCAAATAAAATTCCAAAGTGGTGTAATGTTTACAATATATATGGTTACACTGAAAAAAGACTGGAGAGAGAAGCTAGCTCTCTGTTTAATGTGCATTAAAATATTATTCTTTAGCAGCCAGTTTTTAAAGTACTAAGCTTAGAAAATAAAGAAATGACATAAACATATGGGTGCTTTGGTGCAGGTAAGAAAAGTGTAAGGGTAAGTCCTCAGAATCATTTGTGCTTCAGACAGTCCCACTGCCTGTACCTAAAGAGTCTTAAAAGTTTCTAGCAGTAATTAGTAGGTTTCATACTTAGTTTTTTATGTCTCTTTGGTCCCCTTAATATGTGGTTCTCTCATTTTTGGTTGGTCCATAAACTTAGATTTATCACAAAATATACAGTAACTGTAAATGTTGTGATACACAGCAGCATATGTAATCCCTTTTTGTCTTTCTCTTTTCCATTCCATTGACATAGTCATAGGTTTTTGTTTTGTGGGACAAATATTTTAATGGCACCATTTAATGTACTATATAATGTACTGAAAAACTTTTTACATTTATTTTGTGAGGTGAAACACAAGAATTATGTCATTGATTTTTTTATTTCATTGTAAAGTATAAATGGCACATTAATTTTATTCTGCAGTTGAGTAGGATAATAGCGATACATCTTTTCTTTAATTTATGTTATGTTTTACTGTTACAAAATGAAAAAAGAAAATGAAAAGAAAACTTTCTTTGTGTCCCTTTATTTTGTGATCTACAACTTTTTTAGGGCTTTTTTTTGTGGAACAAGCTGTACTTTGGTGGTACTATTTTAGGGTGTGTTATACATTTTGTTACCTTGTCACGGGTGTAGGTGGATACTCTGGACCACCGCAAGCGATGGTATAAGCCACGCCAAGGAGCGGAGTCTAAGTAGCTCCCGGTATTAACCAGAGCCCACAGCAAAGCGGGTTGGACTTGCTGCGGTGGGGAACTACCAGGTCACTACTCCTTGCGATGGCAGCCAGAGTGCAGCGTGGTACAGAATCGGTAGGCTGAGGTGTAGTCAGGGACAGGCGGCAGGCAACGTGGTCAGGAAACGATAGCAGGTAGATATGGTGCAAAGATTGCTTGAAGACACATTTCTCAAACTTGGCATAGAGTCTATGGGTTCGCAAACAACTCAGAACTTGGCGAACATGGGCCCTCAAGATCCGGAAAGAAAACCAAGATGTCGTCCAAGTACACTATGGTACACTATGATGCAAACGTACAGGAGATCTCTAAATATTTCATTAACGAAATTCTGTAACACTGCCAGAGCATTACACAGCCCGAAAGGCATGATAAGACATTCAAAATGATGTTGTGCATGTTGAAGGCAGTTTTCCACTCATCACCCTCTCTTACACGGATCAAATTATAGACTCCCCACAAGTCAAGCTTTGTGAAGTTCTTGGCCCCAAGTAGACGGTCAAACAATTCTGAGATCAGCAGCAGTTGATACTGTTTTTTTTGTGGTTACTTTGATAATTGATACAAGGACATAGCGACCCGTCTTTCTTCACAAAGAAGAAGCCGCCCAGGCGGAAGGAGAGGATTTACAGGTGAAGTCCTTCTGGAGGTTCTCATGAAAATATGTCGACATGGCCTGAGGAATAGAGCCAGGCAGCAGGTCTATAGGGCAGTCGTAAGGGCGAAGAGTCTTGGCCTGCTTCTCGGAGAAGACGTCAGCAAGATCCTTGTACTGAATAGGCAGTCCTGACAATGGTTTGGAAGATGTCAATGGAGAAGTGGGACGTACCAGAGAAGGTCAGGACTCAAACATGCGACTTCACCTGTTTTCCAGTTAAGTACTGGGACATGACACTGAAGCCAAGGAAGACCAAGCAGAAGTTCCAAGGAAGAATGGGGCAAGACGTGGAACACAATTTTTGCCTTATGTGGAGCCCCTACTTTTAGCGTCAATGGTACGGTTTAAAAATGAATGCCGTCTTTCAGGCATTCCCCATTGACAGAGGAGATAATCAAGGGTCTTTCGAGTTGGCTCACCGGTAGCCGAAACTTAGAGACTAGGGAGGCCTTCATAAAGTTCCCAGCAGAGCCTGAGTCAACAAAGGCAGTAGCTTGGAACAAAGTGACAGGCGCAAAGCTGATCAAGACTGGCATGGTTAGGCATGGAGAGGTAGTGTTCACAGCTAGGGTTGCATCTCCCACGAAGCCTAGGTGCAACAGTTTCCTGGCCGCAGCGAGCAATCCCAGATGAAATATCCAGCGCTGCCACAATAGAAGCAGAGGCATCACTGGCGGCACTGAGTGCGCTCTTCCACAGTCAGGTGGGCTCTATCCACTTGCATGGGTTCGTCCTCGAGAACCATTGATGGAGGAAGTGAAGGCCGATGGAAAACCGGAGCAAGGCATGGAAAGCAGCATAGACGGAAGGACTTGTGTTGCGAGCGAAGCTCTTGCTGTCTCTCTGACAACCGTATGTCGATCCAGGTAGCCAAATGGATAAGGTCATCCAGAGAAGACAGAAGGTCTCGACCAGCTAATTCGTCTTTAATTCTCCCATCGAGGCCTTGCCAGAAGGTAGTCACGAGGGCCTCATTGTTCCATTCAAGCTCAGAGGCTAGTGTGGCTAATTTAACCACATACTGGCCCACTGAAGGGTCACCTTGAGGGGGATGTAGCAGAGCTGCTACAGCTGGCTCCTCAAAGAGGTTGCGTAACACTTGCAGAAACGCCTGTATGTTCACTGTCATGGGATCCCCCGGTCCCAAAGGGGGGTAGCCCAGGCCAGCACTTTACCAGATAGGAGACTGCTCTGTAGGAAATTGGTGGGCCATCATTTCTATATGGATGGAGCACTGGCTGAGAAAGACCCTGCTCGTCTTCGGATTACCGTGATAATGTAGTGTAAGGGAAAGATGCAGCGAGGGAACCGTGGAAGGATCAGTAATCATAGCAGGTGGAGTGACAACATATGAACTGCAGCTGGGGTCGCGAACAGACGGATAGCGAGGTTCTGCATCATGACGACGAGCTGGTAGATTCCGCTGACTCCGTTGAGCGACTGCAGTATACTGAGCATACTGTCATGGGTGTAGGTGGATTCACTGGACCACCGAAAGTGGTATAAGCCACGCCAGAATCTAAGTAGCCCCCAGTATTAACCAGAGCACGGCGCAAAGCGGATTGGACTTGCTGCGGCGGGGAACTACCAGGTCACTACCCCAGATGTGACTTGCTTGCGATGGCAGCCAGGGTGCAGCGTGGTACAGAACTGGTAAGCTGAGGTGTAGTTAGGGACAGGCGATAAGGTCAGGGCGGGCAGCAGGCAAAGTGGTCAGGAAATTATAGCAGGAAGGTATAGTACACAGATAAGGCAAAACTCTCTCAAACACTCTCTCAGAACACACCAATGAACACCCAGAGTGTTGGAGAAGTCAGCAAGATATAGGGTCAGCACCCGGCAATTAACCAATTACCTGCATGCCGGCCCATTAAATCAGCCGCACGTGAGCCCCGGCAGCTGCACGCGAGCACTAGGCAGAGCAGGGATGGGAAGCAGGAGCGTGGCAAGGTAAGTAACTGGCTGGGTAGAGCTGAGCAGTGCGGAGCAGAGCGGGGTGCGGCCACGGCCTGGAGTGGGGGTCGAGGCATGCTCCACGACATGCCTATGACATATCTGTTTACTACATTTCTTTTTTCAGGTGAAGAGGCCAAACACTAGCAGTTGTAACATTTTGTATGATTTAAAAAACAATATTTTTATAGTTTGTACTTTAAGGCCTCGTTCACACAGCTTATTTTGCCGCGGATTGGCGCCGTACTGCGCGCTGGATTTGCGCTGCAGTACGGCGCCAATCCGTCGCAGTAATTACGGTAATCCACCGTTCTCATAGATCAGTCGGATTCCGTCGCTCACCTGCACTTAGATCAGGGCGGAAGCGGCCGTGGATAATGCAAGTCATGGTGTGGCAGTCGGGGAGCGGGCGGCCACCGGCCTGCGCTCCGGCTCGACACCCCGATCCTGCCCTTATTCACGGCAGATTTTGTGCCGTGATAGCGGCCACAAATTCGTTGGAAAAAAGCTATGTTAACTAGTTGCTAACCGATCTAATAATAACCAATTCTGTTTATTTTTAATTACTCGTCTTTTCTGTAATGATTAAATATTTTTTTCTAATGCTTATGTTTGTTTTTTTTAATATTTTTGAAGTATCTCCAAAATCTTTACTTATTTTTACTTTTTTTCTCCTCCTGAGCTTTAGCATGTGATTACCTGATCAGATGTATAACACATTGCAGTAATTATGTCTTGCAGAATATTTGGACTGATTGCTTTCTGTTAAGCCTGATTGGAGTAAAGAGATGTTGGGGAACTCCATTAAACACTTTGCTGCCATGATAAGCCCATAAGAAACCAACAGGGCTGTGGAGGATGGGGGCACTATGACATGCAAGTGGTTAAAGGTCTGTCAGTGGCGTTATCTCTGATCCCAGCTCCCACAGCAGTGTCAGATGTTATGGAGGGTTATCTCCTGAGCCTACTCCATATATTCCCCTTTGAATTTTGCAGAACATGTACAAAGGATGTTGAGAAAGAGATAAATGAGCATCATTTCTGTTTATTTCCGCAACAGCACAATCACAAGATTTTGACTGACCGCTTGAGCACGTGGTACTGAGCTTGCATTCAGAGGATAATGTTTTTTTGAATTTTGAAGCCTGATCCTGTGATTGTTGTTTGCTAAACCTCCTGGTCAACTGGTGTCACTGACCAGGAATCATGTACTCACCAAACAGGACTGGGAACATGAACGTTACACAAAAAATTCTCCATGCATGTGATTTGCGTCACTCGTTCTTATATATTGCCTAACACACTATTCACACAAAACACTTTCTGTCACATTCTGTGACTTGTTATTGCACTGATAAATACTTAGTCAATGTATCCCCTATAAGTGTTAAGGTCAGTGCATTTATCAAATCATTTTCATAGACTTTCGAAGTCATAAAATTCAGATTGAAAATTCAACCTACTGAATTTTTGTTTTTAATTTAATACGATGACCTTGAGGACCTAGCCAAACAATTACACGGGATATTTTAACTCTTCTGTATAGCATTATTTTTTATTCTGTTGTATTAATGCTCTTTACGTGCATCCTAATAAAATAGGGTTACTCAGTGCCTGTTTTCTCAGAAGCATTCACAGACCTTTGTCCTACTATTCTTTAACTTTTTACTCATCTTACATATTTCCTTTCTATAGTCATCTACTATCCACTATTACCCATGTTGCTCAGCCAAGTAGGCAAGCTTATTTTACTAGGAAGAAGGCAATAAGCCACTACCTGGTACTTTCAGCAGAGGTTAACTTTTGTAGCTTATCATTCTGGACCACTATGCTGCCTGGTTAGGTGGATACTGACAATTGCTTTCAGGTTGAGAATGTCCATAGCTCTTTCCATTAAAGGGATGTTCCTATCTCACACTTTGATTTCATAGTAATAGGATATGCCATTAAAATGTAATGGTATGTTTTACTGTACGCACAACACCCATAGAACAGAATGGAGAAAAGTGCACAAGCACAACCTACTCTGTTCTAAATAGAGGCTCCTGGGGGCCGGTTTCTCTCCTTCTGGGAACTATTGATATGCCATCAAAGTGTGAGATGGGAACACACCTTTAGCTGAGCTCTTTTGTATAGGGAAAGGTTGTCATCTTGGCACAGAAAACAACTGTTCATACTATAATAACTAATCCCTATATTTTTATTATTTTTGTATTGTGAAATACTCTGTTTATTACTTAAAGGGAACCTGTCACATAGATTGTGCCCCCCTTGCTGAGGGCAGCACAAGCTAGTGTCAGACATTCTGTTCCCAGCACTGAGTCCCTTATTCTGTAAGATGCAGCAGTTTTTGTGTATTTAATGCTCAAATCTGAAGTTTTCAGCCAGAAGAGTCATTCGAAGAGTCCTTCAGAGTGTCAGTTTTTCTCAAACCCGCCCACCTGAGGCTAGCCCCACCCACCTCAACTGACAAACCTATTACTTAGAATAGGTAGAAACGCGAATAACTGTCAGTGGGCGGAGCTAGCCTTTTGTAGGTGGAGCTAACACAAGCTCATGAATAAGATTTAAGGGGTAAATGCTCTAAAACTGCTGCATCTTACAGAATAAGGGACTCAGTGCTGGGAACAGAATGTCTGACACTAGCTTGTGCTGCCCTCAGCAAGGAGGGCACAATCTATGTGACAGGTTCCCTTTAAATCTCTAACATGAGCTCAATGGGGCACGTTTACTACAGCAATTGCGCCAGAATTATTGCCAAATTATTGTTGTACATGTACATTTATTATTGGTTATAGACAGTTTTGGACACTTCTGTGTCATGTCTGATGAAAAGGGTGTGGCTTCACAGAAAGGAGGTGTGTTTTAACATGCAACCCTGTGTCAAAATTTTGCTCAAGAGTTGCCATATACTAAGCGGTGTAAAGTTAGACAGAACTATTTGCCATTAGTACACAAAAGTATAGTCTGCCATGCTTTTGTGTCCCTCCTGAAAAGCATTTACCACCAGCAAATAAAGGAAATGTAGTCCAAATAAGACTACATTTGTTCTGTTAATGTCTATGTAACATGTCGCGATGTTCCTTTTTTCCTAAGACCCCAATGAGTACCTGCAACGTACCAAAAAATGAAGTGTGAACACAGGCTTAAAGGGAATTTGTTACACAGTTTATGCTGCATTTCCTAAGGACAGCACAAGCTAGTAACAGACATGCTGTTTCCAGTGCTTTGTTCCTTATCTTGTAAGATGCATTAGTTTTAAAGGGGTTTTTATCAAGAAGTAATTTGTCATTATTGAAAATTCTGTACCATTCTTGTTTTAGCTGCTACCTTATAGATCCATAGTGTACAGTGTATCCTCTAGGGGATACAACAAGAGCTCCTCGGTCCTGGCCACACATGCTCAGACATCACCTCTCCTTTTTAGGCAGCTACTTTCAGTCGATTCTCTGCCTAGTAATCACACACACTCACTACTGAGCAAGTGTTCAACCCCAGGTGCTGTCATTCCACTACTGTCCTCTTTACTCTTAATAATTAGTCAAAAAGTGCTAATAAATAAAATGAAAATAGAAACCTCAATCAGAAAAAATCCATGTTTGGTTCCTGCAGGGATATAAACCTAGGATCGCTATGCTGAAAGGCAGAAGTGTTAACCACTCAGTTGTATTGTAGCTACTCACAGCTCTTTACATAAACAGACTTTTGTTTGACTGTGGGGAAAGGCATGGGGGTGTCAAGCCTGCTGGGTCACATGCTATGCAGTTCAAACAAATCATACACACCACCTCTTGAACACACTGAGAGCTGAAGCAGGACAAACCAGGCATGAAATGCCTTGGTGGTAAAACCCATTTAATGTTCAAATCTGGCAGTTTGCAGCCTGCTCTGCCAGAGATGAGTCCAGCTTATTCATGAGCAGGTGTTAGTCCCGGCCACTCATGCTTATCTCCACCCACCTGTTGGTTATTCACAGGTTTGTACCCATTGAAAGTAAAATGTTTAATTACCCATGAGTGGGTGGGGCTAGTATTGGGGAGGGGGCTAACACCTGCTGATGAATAAGCTGGGCTCTGAAACTACTGAATCTTACAGAATATGGGACACAGTGTGAGGTTTGTGCAAACTGTAGTACTACCACTAAGACATTTAACTATTACTACTCATATAAGAACATGTTGTAAAAAAAAATCACATAATAACTAAAACATATTGGGCACACACATACTTGGCTGGATTCCTGCTTCTAGGAACAATAGTATGTTTAATGTTTGTTACATACCTTTTCAAGCAACTATCTGTCATAGCATATAATACCTTTTATTCATCATATTACTAAGTCTTCTGCAGTACTTTGTATAGTGCATACAAATAGCTGATATTTAACTGAGAAATTAGGAACTGGAATAATTATTTATCTGGAAGTTCTTGCACATTAGTCACATATTCCATTGATTTTACATGGTCATGCCTTGCTCTATTACTGACTCATCTTAGAGAGGAAGCTTGAAAATAAGACATTCACCACACCTCACAGTCATGCAATATGCAGAACATTCCAAGCCCCCTGTTTTGTACTAAATTCTAGTTATTTTAAAGTTGCCAAGATTTTAGGTGTTTATTCTCAGCAAAAGTCCTACTGATGAAGAGATTCAGTATTTCTTGTTAAAATGGATGTAAATACAGTATATTGATATGGTCCAGGTATCCCATGGGAACTATTTATATGTATTTTTGAGTGAAAAAGTAATTATTTTTTGAAATTATGTTCCTGGGTGTAGGCCGGACTTCAATAAGTAATATCAGGACCCCATACAGCCAAAGCATCTAGGCCCCCACCCATTACCAGCTCCTATCTTGCACCATATCAGTGGTATCCTCACAGTCAGGGCCGCCGATAGGGAAGTACAACCGGCACTGCTCTACCGGGCTCGGGCGGTTTGTGAAGCCAGGGGGGCCTGCCGCCACTGGCAGGCTCCACCTCCTTGCTTCACAGAGGATATCTTATTTGTATGCGCGTCCTTGGGACATGCAATTCAGATGTACAGTGCAGCAGGGAGAGCTGTGCGCTCCCTGCCCCTGCCGTACATAGCTGGCAGGCGGTGCAATGCGAGTGACATCATCGCGACGCCTGCTGAACTTCCTGTCCTCGGCCTCAAGCCTAAAGCAGCAGGCTTGGGGCCAGGAGCGGACGGAGACGCCGGGGGAGCCCGGCCAGGTAAGTAAGTAGCTACAGGGGGCCCTGGGGGGGGGGGGAACTATACCTACAGGGGCCCTGAGGGGGGGGAACTACCTACAGGGGGTCCTATTACTGGGGGAGGGACTATACCTACAGGGGTCCTGGGGGGGAACTATACCTACAGGGGCCCTGAGGGGGGGGGAACTATACCTACAGGGGGCCCTGTTAGGGGGGGGGGAAACAATGACAACATGCTGCCCTGGGGTCAGGAAACTATGGATGTAGGGGACACTTGGGGGGGGGGGACTATGGATACAGGGGGCCCTGGGGGGGGAAACTATGGCTACAGGGGGCCCAGGGGGGGGGAACTATGGATACAGGGGGCCGTGGGGGGGAAACTATGGCTACAGATGGCCCCCCTGGGGGGGGGGGAGGGGAAACTATGGCTACAGGGGGGCCCTATTACTGGGGGGGGGAACTATGGCTACAGGGGGCCCTATTACTGGGGGGAGGAAACTATGGCTACAGGGGGCCCTATTACTGGGGGGGGGGGGAAACTATGGCTAATGGGGGCCCTAATCCTGGGGGGGGGAAAACTATGGCTACAGGGGGCCCTGGGAGGGGGAAACTATGGCTACAGGGGGGCCCTATTACTGGGGGGAACTATGGCTACAGGGGGCCCTATTACTGGGGGGGGGAAACTATGGCTACAGGGGGCCCTGAAAGGGGGGGGAACTATGGCTACAGGGGGCCCTGAAAGGGGGGGGGAACTATGGCTACAGGGGGCCCTGAGAGGGGGGGGGAACTATGGCTACAGGGGGCCCTGAAAGGGGGGGAACTATGGCTACAGGGGGCCCTGAAAGGGAGGGGGACTATGGCTACCGGGAGCCATGAAAGGGGGGGGGGTAAACTATGGCTACAGGGGGCCCTGAAAGGGGGGGGGACATATGGCTACAGGGGGCCATGAAAGGGGGGGGGAAACTATGGCTACAGGAGGCCCTGAAAGGGATGGGAAACTATGGCTACAGGGGGCCCTGAAAGGGGGGGGGAAAGCTATGGCTACAGGGGGCACTAATACTGGGGGGGGTGGGAACTATACCTACAGGGGGCCCTGAAAGGGGCAGGAGCTATGCCTACAAGGGGCCCTGAAAGGGGGGGAACTATTAAACTATGCCTACAGCGGGCCCTGAAAGGGGGGGGGGCTATCCTCCCCGGGCCCCCTGAAAGGGGGAGGGGGGACTAGCCTACAGGGGCCCTGAAAAGGGAGGGGGGGCTATGTTAAAAAGGGGCCCTAAAAGGGAGGGGGGATAGCCTACAGGGGGCCCTGAAAGGGGGGGACACTATGCCTACAGGGGGGCCCAAAGACTTGGGGGGAGAACCATTTGCCTACAGTGGGGAATATCTGCTACGGGGGGGCTTCATCAAAGGGGGGGATATTCTGCCTACAGGGGGGCCCCCTAATTCTACAGGGGGGGACTATTTTCCCTAAGGGGGGGACTTTTTTTTGCCTACAGGGGGGACTTTTTCTCCTACAGGGGGGTCCTAATTACAGAGGGGGGGGGAACATTTCCCTACGGGGGGGCCCCTAATCTACGGGGGGGGGGGAAACATTCTCCCTAAAATGGGGCACAAATCTATAGAGTGCCCTATTCTACCTACAGGGGTGGCGTAAGCTAACAGGGGGCCCCCTTTTCCCTACAGGGGAACCCTAAGCACGCCCGGGGGGCCCGAAGCTGCCTATTCTCCCCAAGCTACCTAGCTACTTCCCTGTGGATGCCTAGCTACCCCCGGGGGCCCCGTTGTACACATGCCGATTGGGGGAGCCCGTAATTACCAGGGAGTAAATTTTTACCATTTGGGCCTATATAAATGGGGGGTTTTGACTGGGGGGAGAGGGCTCAGTGGGAAATGAAAAAAAATGAGGAAATCTCAGGTTTTGTTTGTAAATTCTACGGAACAGTGGTGGACGGAGTAAGTATATGGAGGTTGGACCGAAATAGAGAAGAAAAGGGAAAGTGAACGACCAAAAGACAAGCGTCACCTGTGAGGCCCCCAAATGTAAATAAACTATTTGAAAGCACCTTTTTACCTGGTAAAACTACAAATATAAAGGGGCACTGTATGGAGGGGAAAAAAAGGTTTTGGGTGATGGTTTTAACCCTAACAGTATGGGGGGTATTATTAGTATTGTTATGTTGGAGTATGTGGTGTGATGTGGTGGTATTATTTGTTGCTTGTATAAGTTGTTGTTTTTTTGATATTTGGCTTGGGTGTATGGTTTTGTGGTGACATTGGATATTTTTGGGGCCTTGTATAACCCCCAAGAACTTTTAAACCAAAAAAATGGAAAAATTGCATTTTTTTTCTGTGACCCCAAAAAAACAATTTTGTATTTTTCTGGGGGTGGGATGGTTGTGGGAAAGGGGGATGGGTGGGGCCCAAGCCCAGCTGTATGGGGCCCCCAAAAAATTTGAGGCGGTCCTTCCAGTATACTGCCAGTACCATCCAGATGGTGGCCCTGGGTTTTAAAGGGCATCTTTTTTAACTTCTCATCAATATCTGACTCCCAAATCCATACGATTATTTTTAATATATGTACATTAAAACAGATTTGTAATATTGCATTTCCAGTTACAGGATTTTGAGAATATTTTATGTGGGCAGTAGTGTGGACCCAAAAAGTAGCCTGTGCTTGGTTCCTAAGGCTTAGTTCACACCTGCTTCACAAGTTCTGTTCAGAATCTCTATTGCAGATTCCATTAAAAATGACAGTAAAAATAGCACTGCGTGCTGCACTTTTTTTTCCATTTAAACGATGGACACTGAGATGAAAACTGTTGACACTGTTCATATTCAGCTCCATTCCCCACTAAAAAAGGTTTATAGCTCTGTTATACAGCTGATACCTTAAAGGGGTTGTCTCACTACATTGATTCATCTTAACTCAGTCCTGTTTTCTTGAATTCAGGGGCATGTTTACTCGCTTCTACCAGGCTGCAGTAGAAGCCAGATCTGTAGCTATAGCGACCAGTGCCTATCAGGAGAGAGTTAACAGATCTGTAGCTATAGCGACCTGTGAGGCTGATGCAGTCCATACAATCTAGGAATAGGTAGGACAATGTTAATGGACATATATTGCAAAGTGACTTGTTTTTGCAAGATCTTTAACATAAAAAGCAATCCTTGTAGTGAGACAACCCTTTTAAGCGAGATAAGGAACCACCAAAGCTAGTGGAACACCAGGGGTGGACACTATATTAGCAAGATTGGACATTTGCTTGCTAGGCATAGATACTTAAAGGGGTTGTCTCGCTACAAAGAATAGCTTTCAAATTGTAGGGAACACAAAATAAAGACATTTTTCCAAATATATTGCTTTGTTCCTCTGTTTTCCCTAAGGAGATAAAAAGTGAATTTATGACCCCCCTTTGGCTATTTCAGTTCCCCTCAGTAACCGACCTTTTAAACAATTCTCCCCTGCTGTTTGTTCAATGAGATAACAGTGAGTGACGTCATCACACAAGTCGCAGCAGTGTCCTGTGCTGCTCAGCAGTAATTTATGTAAAATAAACAGAACTGTAATTAGGGCTTTTGTTTTGGGGATCAGATAAGAAGTCCTGTTAGGGCATGTCCCCACGGCAAGGGTTTTCGGCCGGTTTTTCAGCCGGTTTGCGGTTTTTCAGACCGCCTGAAAAACCGGCCGAAAATTAGCACAATTGTGCTCTATGCAAAAAACCTGTGCAGCAGTCCCATGCACAGGTTTTTTCCGTCGGACGGTTTTTGTCGCCGGCGGTCCGGCGGCAAAACATTGTAAAAGCACAATCTTGTGGGGGGTTTTCCCGCCCCAAGGGAATTGCTTTCAATGGGGGGGGGGGAGGGCTGTTTTCCCGCTCATCGCGGGAGAAAACCCGGTCCCCCCTCCCGGGCCGTGGGGACGGGGGGCAAAACAGGACAAATACCGGCCGGCAAACTGGGGTATTTGCCCTGTGCAGGGGGCCGCGCCTTGGGTATTTTTGGGGAAGCTAATCTGATCAAATTAGCATTTTGAAAGCACGGCAAGGAGCGTACAAGAAATTGGAGCGGTAAAAAATTTGAGCCCAGTCTAAACCCGGGAAGTGACGGGAGTATTTCATTCATGCATTCTCTGAAACTCTGAAGGGAGACAACACCTTTAAGGACTGGGTGCAAAGACCGTAAATTAGAAAATAAAGTTTAGGGGGCATTGTGCCGTTGGTTTAAAATGAACTGTGAAAACCCTGAAACATGTAAAATTAATATCATGCATATTTACCATGGTGGGGGGTACTAATTCGGCCCTTGCCTAGAAAAAAGGTTTACGGGTAGTGCTAGGGATGAATAAAGTCTTAAAAAAGGGTTGTTCCCAGGGGTTAACTATGGGTCACTTTTATTGTATTTAAACGGAACCCAGGGCCGAAATGCTACTTGCATACCTCTCAACAGTCCCAATTTGGGCAGGACAATGTTTCGACGTCCCGGAACGGCAGGGAGGAGTCCCAATTTTTCTGGATGTCCTGGGGATCCAGGGCATACGCTCTGAATCCCAGGGACTGCGCCATTCACCTCAATGTTTGTGCGTCCGTGTGACACACAAACAGTGTATACAGGCTCACCTGCTAGCTGTCATCTGGCAAGTGTACAGTACAGGGGCATAGGGGGGAAGGGTTTTGTAAGGACTCCCCCCCTGATGTTACTGGCTTTCAGGGGCTTTTCCCCGGGCCACTCAGTTACACTGTTTCAGTGTGAAAAACCGGTGCGGGAAAGGGAGCAGCAGGACAGCAGAAGAAGCAGAGGGAGTTACAGGATCTCTGTCCCCCCTCTCATTTAAAAACCCCCTCCCCCCCTGTTTCCCCCCCTTGCCCCTTTTGGGTTTTTTTTTCCCGTTTCATACCCCCAAAACCCCCTGAAAAGTAAATGGCGGGAATCTGAAGACACCCTTTTTCTTTACTTTCGTCCTTGTTTTCAGCCAGTGGTGGTTTTTTGTCTCTGCAAAGGGTGACCCCAAAACCCCCTGTCACTATTACCCCAGTATCCAACGCAACAAGGGTAAATGGGAAAAAGCTGGGAACCGTTTTAGAATGGAGCCTCAAAAGTTTAAGATGACAAAAAACCCAAAACTGACATTATTAATGACAACACTATACAAAGATCAAATAATAATGTCACATTATGACCACATATCACCATCATGTAGTGACTGAATAATTTCACTACACCATGACCACATATCACCACCACATAGTGATGAACAATCGCACCCATGCCAAATCACCACCACATAGATGAAATTTGGCCACATTATGACCACATATCACCACCACATAGTGACGAAAATTTGAGCCACATATGACACATATCACCACCACATAGTGACTGAATAATTTGGCCACATTATGACCACATATCACCACCACATAGTGACTGAATAATATCACCACACTATGACCACGTATCACCTCCACATAGTGACTGAACAATACCGAACAATATGTGTATTATTTGGCAACTGTATAACTGCTATTTATAAGAGACCTGCAAACAGTGGACACAGACCAGCAGTCTGTCATGGACGCTCACCTTGACAGCCTGCAAGTGTAGGAGAACAGTGACACCAGGGAAGCATCATAGAATGCTCCACTGAAATCATTGGCTACATGAGGCTTTCCCCACCCCCTCAGCTAGACTATATAATCTCGCTGCGGCAGGTGGAGGGGGCAGGGTGCACAGCAGTGGTTGGTAAGTGACCTCCATCAATACCTCCTTTCCTTTTCACCTACCTGACCCTTCAATTAACTTTTCAGCTTTCCTGGAGGCTGGATAGGCTACACAGCATCTAGGGAAGCAGAATGGAACCCATCTGCAACAGCAGGCATCCAGCTTTTCTGGGAGCCTACTATGGGGAATTATATTTACTATTTTGCCATGGGCAAACTTAAACTCTATCATTTCTCAGTCTATAAAGCACTAAAACTTAACTTTTATTATGTACAACACTTAACCTCTATAACACACTTTTTAAAAACCTGATTTCTAATCTCTCAATTTGTCTCATAAATTTGCCTCTTCCTCTCTGTGTCTAATGTGCATATTCATTTTAATAATAATTTTAATAAAGCTTCGGGCCTTATGACATAAGGCCCGAAGCTTTATTAAAATTGTTATCAAAATGAATATGCACATTAGACACAGAGGGGAAATGGCTTATGGGAAGGGACAAAGATAGCAGTGTGCCGCATAATTTAGGACCTATTCCGCTTAGTCTGATCTAGGAGAGCCATGCAGATGCAGTAATGTGAGAGAAGTTGGGTGGAAGTCTGTCACATAAGGGCATAAATGTCCATTGGTGCAGTGCGCGTGCGCGAGCAGCATGGTAAGATAGGGGGGAAGCACACAACGGAGATGGCGAAATTGCCTGAGGAATGTTGGTTATAAGAACACAGCGGCAGTAAATGGTATTAGTATGCATGGAGGGGAGAACGGGGTGTGTTTTGAAAGGGGGGATGGGTATTGTTGAATCTCTGGTAGCTAATTGGTGAGCACCTGAATAGGGTGTGTACCTAAGGCCATATAAAAGGAAATGAACTAGACCACATGGGACCAGACCTCTATCCCCTGATGAAGCCAGTTAGCTGGTGAAACATGTTGGGGAGGTCAGGCATGACATTTTAATTTGTGATTTTCTACCTCTTTTCACTGTGTTACCTGCTGAAGAGGGTTTCACAAGGAAACCTTATATGCCTCATGTCCATCAGATTAGGGATTATTGCCCAAATAAGATGTTTTTGGATTCCTTTTTGCAGTTAGCAAATCACTATATATATAGGGGTTCCCTGCTGATATAATAGGTGGTGTTCCACCAGATTTGATAATAGAAAAGGAGTTATTCTTTCACAATTAGAAAGAGATAAATTTATTAGACAAATTGAGAGGTTATAAATCAGGTTTTTAAAAAGTGTATTATAGAGGTTAAGTGTTGTACATAATAAAAGTTAAGTTTTAGTGCTTTATAGACTGAGAACTGATAGAGTTAAAGTTTGCCTATGGCAAAATAGTAAATATAGTTATTAAAAGTCATTCTTTGTTCTCTTACTAGATTCCCATATTTTTGAGACTACTACTATGGGGGATGTCACCCAGTTTTCCCAGATGCCGGATAGGCGAGCCAATGTCCAGGAAAAAGGAATGGTGCCCCATCTGTAGAGTTTCTGTTTTTTTTTCTTTACAGGTTTCCCTTCTGGACTTGATGGAAAGTTGGGACCAACTTGCCCCATAATCCCTCTCCATTTTCACTGGGATGTTGTCAGCCCATGGTTTTTGAACCTAAAGGCTAAAACTAACCTGTCACTATTACACGTACTAACACCATGGGTACTGGAAGACCGTTACTTCAAACTTACCATCTAATGTGTGGTCTGTTCTGGGGGGCTGCGGGCTAGTATTTTGGGATGGGAAAGAACTGAAACCAGGGCCCTTTCCCGTTCTGATAGTACAGTTTTCTTCGGGTCCCCCCCCATTTTCCTAACCACCAAAGGGTAAAACGACAGCGGGGAGCCGAAAACTATTCATGGGAAGGTCCATAAATTTTGGTCCTTTTCCACTCTAAAATTGCCAGCCTGCAGCCATCTAAGAAGTGGACCATCATGTTAGATAGCCCCCCCCTTTACGCAAACTCACCATATAAACCTTATATCACGATTCGCTTCCTCCTCTATCATATAACCCCCTATATATCACAGAGCTCACTTTCTTTTCTCAAATAAACCCCCCCCCCTATTCACGAATCAATTTCTCTTCTCTATCATATAACCCCATATATCAAAGGTCTCATTTCTCTTCTCTATATATAACCCCCATATTCACAAAAGTCAGTTTCCTTCTCTTTCTCCCTATCCGACCCCAAAAACAAATAAATCTTACCGTTTCAGGGCAATTAAAAAAGACCAAAAAATTTTTTTATAAATTTTCCTAATGGCGAAAATGAAAGAGAGAATTTTTGGCTTTTTATTCCCTTTTTGCAAATCAAATTTTTAAAACATTTCATTAGTATTTGAAATTGCCCTTTAAACTCTTTACAGAATGGCAGACGTTTTGGATATCCTTCCACAAGCTTCTCACAATAGGGAGGAAATTTTGGGCCCTTCCCCCCTGACAAGAATTGCTTTTTTGCTTTTCACTTTTCCCCCCAAAC